>JXCR01023588.1:1060-43904 GCA_002079205.1 Phalaenopsis hybrid cultivar
TAAAAATATGATTGTTTTTACAAAAATTCAAAACATATAAAAATTATTTTGAGTGTATTGTATTTTTAGAAATAAAGAATAAAAATACATAAAAAAGCACAAAAAAATTATGTTTAAAAAATAAAAACAATATTCATCCTAAATAAATCCTGAGAATTTGTTTGGGGTCTCTTTGTTTTTTTTTTTTGCTTATTTTTTTAAAAAAATTGTGCAATTTTTACATGTTTTTAATTTTGAACAATTTTAAATATATATGTATTTTTAGTAACATTGCTACATATTTAACTATTTTAATAACACTCAAGATAATTATTTCTAAATGTTTTGAATGTTTTTTTAAATTATTTAATTTATTTTTTAAATTAAATTAAAAGACTTGTAAATTTGTACTAAATAAGCTTTTTAAAATAAAAGTAAAAATTAACAAAATTAAGAAACAAATGTTTGGAATGTTTTTATTTTCTCAAAAAAAAAAAAATAGTGTATTTTCTTAAATAAACTAAAAAACTTAATTTTTCTTACAAAGTTGCCACTTCAATAGGGCTGACAAAACGGCCTGTTGTTNAAAAATTAAGAAACAAATGTTTGGAATGTTTTTATTTTCTCAAAAAAAAAAATAGTGTATTTTCTTAAATAAACTAAAAAACTTATTTTTTCTTACAAAGTTGCCACTTCAATAGGGCTGGCAAAACGGCCTGTTGTTCGCAAACAGCTCGTGTTCGAGTTGTTAAGAAGCTTGTGTTCGGCTCATTTTGGCTAGAAATACTACTCATCAAGTATATATATATATATATATATATATACACACACACATATATATATATAAAAGTAGTATTTTAAAAAAATCTAATTGACTACAAGGCTACAAAGATTTATAAACAATTAAAATATTAATTAAAAAATAGAGTAAAAATTCTTAAATTAGATTCAAATGTTGTTTTAATATAAATAATAATTTTAAATCTCGCTCAAACCCTTTATCGTATTATGGCTACGGATTAGGGCTGTTAAAAGGACTATTTGTTCGNCATAGAGTAAAAATTCTTAAATTAGATTCAAATGTTGTTTTAATATAAATAATAATTTTTAAATCTCGCTCAAACCCTTTATCGTATTATGGCTACGGATTAGGGCTGTTAAAAGGACTATTTGTTCGTGAATAACTCGCGTTCGGCTCGTTAAACAAACGAGCTGAACACAGACACACCTTTTGAGCTCGAAATATGAACGAGCCGAACACCAGCTGAGCATGACTCGCTCGTGTTCGACTCGTTTACACCCCTACACTTCAACACCCGTGATGCGATGACTTTGTAGATATAAAATAAGAAATAAAAAATGACATTTTTAAAGTTTTGACCTTAGTAGTTTGATTATATTGGAACAATTAACATACGTACCATACAATGCTTATGCGTATTCACATCCATCTAACTCCTAATGTTTGATATGCACATTTATAACCATTGATGGCATAAAGTCATAAATAAAAAAATATAATTAGTATTAAAAAAAGTTAATAAGTGCGATATTTTTTTCTTGGTAATGTATGTGTATTATACCTATTAAAAAAAATAGGTGTTAATTATTTAAACACATAAATGCATGGATGTATGTAAATAGGGTATAAAATTTATCTTNCCCATCTAACTCCTAATGCTTGATATGCACATTTATAACCATTGATGGCATAAAGTCATAAATAAAAAAAATATAATTAGTGCGATATTTTTTTCTTGGTAATGTATGTGTATTATACCTATTAAAAAAATAGGTGTTAATTATTTAAACACATAAATGCATGGATGTATGTAAATAGGGTATAAAATTTATCTTATAAATTTATTAATATTATTTAATAATTTAATTATAATAAATAATATTAGATGTAAATGAACCATATATTTAATAAAATATAAGAAATAAAACATATCAAATGGTTTTTATTGTTCTCTTTACCTTAAGCATAACAACATCGGCTTGTGGGATCTCGACAAACATGTCACCGACAACAAATTGAAACATGTTTGTCTTCTTCTCCACCGTACGGTCCGTACCAATGACATGTGGTAGATCAAAAACAATGCATTTCAACCCAGGAAATGTCTTCACCAATGCAGTTGCCATCAAGCCAGTACCACCTCCAACATCCACTAATGTTCCAATCCCCCGAAATGACCCNTTCTTCTCCACCGTACGATCCGTACCAATGACATGTGGTAGATCAAAAACAATGCATTTCAACCCAGGAAATGTCTCCACCAATGCAGTTGCCATCAAGCCAGTACCACCTCCAACATCCACTAATGTTCCAATCCCCCGAAATGACCCCTCTCCAATACTCGCCATAACATTCGTAAGAAAGTTGGAATCACATTCCATTGCCTTATTAAACAAATCGTTAAACTGCGGTAGCTCCATTGCTAGATNCCCTTGTCGTTTACTCTTGTTGCTCAAACCCTTGTCATCTTATGACTACGTGATTAGGGTTGTTAAAAGGACTCTTTGTTCGTGAACAGCTCGTGTTCGACTAGTTAAGCAAACGAGTCGAACACGAACACACCTTTTAAGCTCGAAAAATAAACAAGCCGAACACGAGGCGAGCATGGCTCGCTCGTGTTCGGCTCATTTACACCCCTAATTATTAGCATTCTTTAGCCCAAGAAAATATAAAGGAAGGATTGTAGGATGTTAGCTTAAGAATTAAGTGGAATGTAATTTAATTTTTGTAAACGAAAGAAAGAATTTACAATAATGATTGGAGTATTTGGTATTGAATACTTTACTACAGAGTCCTTTCAAACAGTGTGATTATCAGCCAAAAGTGGATGGGATCAAATCAAACATGCTGGTTATGGTTAGGTGGTTTTCTACATTACAACATCTTTGTTCCAGACTCTATGAACCCCAATATTTGAGATTTTTTCTTATTGCTTAGTAGTTTAGAGTATTCTATATGAAGTATCATTATTATAGTGTATATGTTTTACTTCTAGAACCTAGAAAAGGAATACTACAAGTGTTTTTCTTGGTCTTATATAAAATATAATGAAATTAGTCTTTGACATAGACAGTATGTTTTCAACCATAAAAACACCTCCAATAGCGTCAAATTTTCTAGGGAGGCACCTGGGGACTAAATATAGGCTAGGTTGAGTAGTCAAACAATTATAAATCCACTGTATCAGTTAGTTTAATCTATCTATTACCACCATTCTTTTTACATTTGTATTCTTGTTATGATTGGCTTAATAAAAATATTTTCCTAATACTAAATTCTCTTGCACTGACAAACATACATCCTATACTTATGTCACTGATGAAGATTTAAATTGAAGATGATTATAAAATGCTATTTTGGTGATTAATGAGTTCTAAATTATAAATTTAGGCAACACTATTGTGTGTTGGCATGCTTGAATTTAGACAAATGTTTAAGAGCAAAGAGCTCTCAACCACCCAACCAAAGCTCTAACCACCAAGTAAATAGTCCATTCAATCTTCTACAAAACTTCTACCAACCTCAATGAAATGCAAATGTACACCATTCTTGAAGAACTAATTTTCCTTCTTTTTTTAATTTTAGAGACAATTTCTCAAATTATTAGTCCACGTTCAAAAAAATAAATAGTGCTATAAGTTCTATAATATTAAAACTTCTGAATATTCTAATTTTAACGAGTCTTATCAATTATTTCTAGTGATGATATCTACATCGTGGCCGTTACACCTTAATGTAAATTATAGCACTCCTAACATTATTATTTACAAATCTCTAACACCCGCTATCATCCATTTTTCAAATTCTCACTCAAATATTAACTTTAAGATAAAATATCAACATATGCATATTTTTTTTTCTTTTAATCAAATAGGGTTGTCGCTCGTTGTTCGCGAACAACTCTTGTTTGGCTTGTTAAGTAGTTTGTGTTCGCTTCGTTCGCTAAACAAACAAGCCGAACCCGGACAATTTTTCGCGCTTAATATATAAATGAGAGTGAGTATTATTTTTTTAACAATTTAATTGACTACAATGCTACAAAAAAAATATAACCAATTAAAATTACTGATTCAAAATAGAATAAAAATATATTAAATTCTTTTAAATGGGTGTTTTAATATAAATAAGAAGATTTAAATCTCACCCTGCTGTTAACATCCTAAGTTTGTGTGATTAGAGTTATCAAAATAACTTATTGTTCGTGAATAGCTCGTGTCTAGCTCGATAAGCAAGCAAACCAAACCAAACACAAACAAATTTTTTGAGCTCGATATATAAACAAGCCAAACTCGAACTGTGATATTTTTTAACAAGCTAAGTATGAACTGCTCAACCTCAGCTTGTTAACACCCCTAATGGTTGCACGCACACTAGGATTGTCAAAATGGCTTTTTTGTTCGCGAACAGTTTGTGTTCGGCTTGGAAAGCAAACGAGCCAAACACGAACAAATTTTTGTGTTTGAAATATAAACTAGTCAAACACGAACGGTTAACGAGCCGAACACGAGCTTGCTCATGTTCCGCTTATTTACACCCCTATTATCAAATTCTCAATAGTTTGATTGTGACACATGTAAAGGCATCAATTTGGTAATTAAAAAAAAAAACATTTTTGCTCATTTTGTAAATAGCAATGTTTTGAGTGGTTTTATCTATTTTCTTCCATATTAGAATTGATCCATTAAAGCTTATGTGCAATTATTAGGCTTTCTATCCAAATTTGGCATTGCAATCACTATCATAATCACATTAGTAATTACATTTACATGCATTATGACCTACTTTCTACTCATAATTTTCCATGTTATGGTCAAAAAGACATTCAAAGCAACAATGCAAAACGCCCTTGATAAAGAAACATGCATTCCTATTAAATTCAAATACATAATGATCTTAAATCTACACAATCTCTCGCTCTATTTATGATTAATTAAAAAGTTAATAAGCTATAATTCAGATCAAGGTTGATTTAAGCCAATCTATAACAATATTAATGTTAGATAAAGCCACAGCGGATCTGCTCTATATTCCATACAAATAGCAACCAAATTATCAATATAATTCTTAGCTGAACTAGGATTCACGTTTAAACATTGTAGAAAAAATGAAAGATGTTTTTGAAGGAAATGAAGGCATGAAATAAATGCTTAACGAGTCATACAGATGCACATAAAAGAAAGCTAGCAGTAAACAAACAGTTATAAAGGTACTAAGAATATAGTTCATTTGCATGCCCTGTCTTACAGTTGCTACAATTTTCTTTTTTCTTTTTTTCTTTTTTCATTGCCTAGAGATAAAAGATAAGAAAAATAGAATTCTATCACCTCATTTATTTTTTTTCTTGAACTCTAGCTGTTCTGCATATGGTCAAAGCTTAAAGGTTGCTGATAAACTGGAGCCTGCACAAGCAGAAGGGGATGCCAGGGAAAAGCAATGAAATGAAAACCAATATATGATAAAAATAACTATTAAAATGAGGATATTTTGTGTAAAGCTATGACCCAGCTCAGCTATTTACTGAAAAAATTAAATAACAATATTTTGACTTAAATTAATTAAAAATGACTCTCGTGAGAATTAAGTTTTGAGTAATTACCTAGCATTACATTTATCTTACAATAATTTTGGAAATTATTCCAACCAAAGTTTGGTTAGAATATTTCAATTGAATTTTTTATGAGTAAATTTCAAAATCTTAAAAATTGGGATATTCATGAGGAAGCTAATGCAATATTGGATAAGAGTATCGAGCACTATTAAGCAAGTTGTAAATGATGTACTTGGAGAATCAAAAGAAAGAACTTCTATAAATAAAAATAATTGATGGTAGGATAATAATATATAAGAAAAGATAAAATATAAAAAGTTTTGTTATAAAATTTGTTTCAATGTAAAAAATTAAAAATTTAGGAAAAATATAAAGCGACTCGTAAGGAGTCTAAGAAAATAATTTGTGATGCTAAAAATTCTACGTGTAGGATCTTTATAAAAAAATTAAATACTAAAGAGGATGAAAGTTATATGTATAAACTAACCATATATAAGAAAAGATAAAATATAAAAAGTTTTGTTATAAAATTTGTTTCAATGTAAAAAATTAAAAATTTAGGAAAAATATAAAGCGACTCGTAAGGAGTCTAAGAAAATAATTTGTGATGCTAAAAATTCTACGTGTAGGATCTTTATAAAAAAATTAAATACTAAAGAGGGTGAAAGTTATATGTATAAACTAACCAAATAAAGAGATTAGAAATGTAAATACTTAGTTCAAGTAAAGTGTATAAAGAAATCAAAAAAGTGTTTCTAAGATGATGATATCCAACATAGATGGGTGAAATATTTTGATAAAAATTTTAATGAAGATTTTGAAAATATGATCGATTTTAGTGATCTTAATATAGTTAATAATAATAAAACCTTTTCTTTTTACCATCGTATTAACAAAACGGAAGCTAAGAGGAAGTTTAAAAAAAATGAAGGGTTGAAAATCAATAAGACCTGTTGGTATCCCAATAAAAGGATGGAAATATTTAAAGGATTTAGGAATTTTTTGCATTACCAAAAAAAGATGCTCGATTGGAGGAAGAATATTTTGTTTTTAAGAATAAATGAGATGTACAAGAGTGTGCTAATTATAGAGCAAATAAGTTAATGTGTCATACAATAAATTATGGGAGATAATAATCAAACAAAGGTTAAGACATGATACAAATGTTTCTCAAAGTCAATTTGCATTTATGTCGGGCAAGCCTACTATGGAAACTATACATTTATTGAGAAGTTTGATGGAGAAGTACAGAGAGCGTAAGGGGAATCTATATATGATTATTGTTGATTTAGAAAAAAACTTATGATAAGATACCAAGAGAAATACTTCGGAGAATTCTTGATATAACTTATATCCGAGTCATTAAAGATATGTATATTAGAGCGGTTACTTATGTTCAAATAGAATGATGATTGACCAAGTACTTTCCTATTTCAGTTGCATTACATCAAGAATTGACATTCAACCCATATCTTTTTTCCTTAGTTATTGGATATTCTTACTAGACATGTACAGAAGAATGTACAGTAGTGTATGTTTTCTGCTGATGATATGCTTCTGGTGAATTATACTAGAGAAAGAGTTCAGTAAAAACTCGAATTATAGAGGTCAACTCTAGAGTCTAAAGGTTTTCGTTTGAGTAAATCTAAAACTAAATACATGGAATGTAATTTTAGTAGTAGTAGATCTAACAGTATAGTTATAACAATGGGTAATTAAGTCATTAACAGGTGTGAACGTCAAAGTGAGGTTGATATGGATGAGAATTTTATTAGTAGAATTAAAGTTGGATGGTTGTAGTGGAGGAATGCATCGGGTATATTGTGTGATTGGAAAGCACACAGCTTGGACTTAAAATTTTCTAAGATTGTGGTAAGACTTGCAATGCTTTATGGTGCAGAATGTTGGCCTATAAAAGAGAAACAAAAAAACTAAGTTTTGTTGAGATGAGTACTTATGTGAATGAGTGACTTTGCACTTAAAGATAAAATGCAAAATGAATATATCCGTGAAAGGGTTGGTGTAGCTCCAATAATAGACAAGATTAGAGAGAGTCATATTAGATGATTTCGTCAAATTGAACATCGACCATCTAATGATTCTATTAGAAGAGTAGATGTTTTAGATTTGACTTCTGGTAAGAAAGCTAGAGGTAGACCTAAAGACTCGGGTAGGGTGTATAAAAAATGATCTTAATCTATTAGAATTATATGAAAATATGACACTCAACTGAACAAAATGGAGAAAAAAGATTGATGTAGCAGACCCCACTGACTGGGATAAAGGATTTGTTGTTGAATTTGATGTGTTGAGATAAAATACACACTGATAACATAATATTTTTCAAAAGGGTATTTGGGTAGAAAATTCTTTCTAGCAGCCCTTCAGTCTTCCAACTCTTCCTCCCATAACTTATACACTCCCTCTCACGTGACACCAAGAAATTACGAAGTGGCATCCATTTTTTCTTCCTAATTAAAAGAGATGAATCTCCTGACACTTATGTCAACACGCTTGTTGACGATTCACCTTTTTTTTTATCATATTGACCGTATGATGGATGAGGAAAATAAAAAATAAAAAGCTAAATTACTCTCAACGTAATACCAATTTATAGCTCAGTAACAAAAACAGAGGTCAAACTCAATAAAAACAATTTGATATCTAGGTCCAATCTAGCACCTGAAGCCTTAATATATATTTCTAAAACATTGACCATCATGCAACATTTGGCATATACAGAATCATTTTCAGATGATGTTAAAAAAAATTAATTAAAAATCAAAAGAAATAACACTTTAAAAGAGAATGATGAATAAAATAATTAACGAGACATTGTAAATTGATTCTTAAAAGTAATGTTAGATCAAACGAAAATGCATAAAAAGCTTTCAATTCAGTGAGGTAATGTGATTCGGAGATTTGAAATGGTTTGAATAACAATATTTTCAATGAAATTTTGATGGGTAGGGAATGCCAAATAATTAAAGAGATTGTATATGGCACCAATATATAAGATGCTTGTACCTTATGTGTGATATATGCACGTAATGAGAGACAATAAGAAAATTAGAGAAAAAAACATTGCTTTCATATAATCAATATGCTTTCATGCCAAAATATTTCTTTTAAATGCAATTTTTTTAGAAGCTTGAAGGAAAAAGTAAAACATAGAAATAATCTCCATATAATTTTTAGTGCCCTTGAAAAAGCAATTGCATTGAGAACCCATAAAAATTTCGTGGTGCTAAAAAAAATTGATGCATCAATCGTATGATGATGTTCTTAAATTACATTGAAGTTATCCCAGATATGGATGCTGAAGTAATAACTAGAGTTAAAAGTAACCTGTCATGACCGAAGAATTTGCAATTACTATGGAATGGCACAAGGATCATTTACATCCATACCTTTTATTACCAAGGTGTTTACAAAGAATACATAAATGTGGTGCAGTGGCAAATGCATTGAAGATGATATAGTTCTAATCAATCAGATATTTCCTGAAATATATGGGAAGTTAAACTAATGGAGAAAATTTTTAAAAGAAGTTAAAATTAGCATAAAAAAATAAAATATGCTGGACAATTTTATTAGCGTGATGCAAGCAATTTTTAAGTAAAAATATTAGAAGTTAAAATGGTACCAAGGTGTAGACTTGAGTATGTCAGATATATTACACAATGAATAAGATATATATGAGCTCTAGTTTCTAGAGTTAAGTCAGTGTCGGTCTAATAAAAATGTCCTTCTAGAGTATAATGCAATAAGAAAATACAAAAGAAACTTTCAGGTGAATTTTATAAACTTATATTTGTTATCCAAGACTTCTAGATTAGAGTACAGGGCAACAAAAAAATTATTGATAGCTAAATTGCGAGCTAGTGGAATAAAAATATTGAGATGATTGTGTAAAAAATTTCCGAAGGATAAATTAATAAATGATTATATCAGGAAAACGGTCTGATAAACTTGAAGTAGCTTAAAAAAGTACAATGAATTACTGATAAAGGATTGGATAAGAAAAGGTGGTAAACTTAAGCTAACATGTATAGCAATTGCTCAAAATGATCATCCAAAAATAAGTTTAACAGCTCATGCAACAATCAACATGAACAATAGGAAAATGAGGAATCATTAACCAACACCAAAAGAGCTGGGAAAGAGTTAAAGAATGTAATGGTTATAATGCTAAATAGAGAATGAAGATTAAGAAAGTCACAAATATATAGGATAAGCCTACAGATGGAATGATCGTTGTTGAAAAACTATACCAACCAAATGAACGTGAGTAAAATGAAAAGTAAACTTAAGTTTCATTCATTAATTTTGTCCGAATAAAAAATTTTAACGCTCAAAATTTGACACTGATGAAGCAGAAGTCAAAACAAATTTGCAGGTCAACGAGAGACTAGGGAATCGTCAAATAAAAAAATAAAAAATAAAAAAACCAAAGATAACCAAAATTTGTAATCCTGGTTACAGGCAATAAGAGTGCAAGTTCTTACCTGAAATACTGCGTGCCTAAAGTGCTCATAGGACTGTGCATACATCATAGCTGGAGTCGGCCATTGTACATAAACAGCACTAGGAGAAGCCTGACTACATCCAACAGCACCAAATACATTTAGGGTTGAAGGGTCGACTGGCCTGTAGCCCATCTGAGAGAAAGCTCCATCATAGCGCATTTGAGAAGGCTGAAGAACATTGTGAGCTCCAACGGGAAAGTTATTACAAGGTACAAATCCCCTAGTGTACCTGAAAAGCATTAAACCATTACAATTTATTTGATTGCAAGATGATGAAGTTTACCAGTGTTTAAAAAAACTGCAAAAACGAGTTGCCTAAGACCTATCATAACTTCTATCATAATCAGGATCGCTGCGGTCTTTTTCTCGGTCTCTGAAGATGGCAACTCTGGATGCAGCATCCTTTGTGCCCATCCTTTCTAGCTCTTCTGTTACATTTCTGTAGGTTTCCTTTTCATCTCCACTTGACGATGAACTTCTTCCATCAGCAGCAGCAACAAGATCATCATCAGCAATGAAAGAGCAATTGAATATGCGGGCCCGTGCTTTATCATAATCCTCTTTTCGTTTTTCCACAGTACGAAAAATGATCCGGTTCCCTTGTCCCTCCATATCTCTCAGGGAAGCTTTGCTAGTTTTTGGCCTTATAACAATCTTAAATTGTCCTAATTGCTCATTTTCAGGCTGCTTGGTAGGAATATCTGATAAACAGATGGCAGGATATCTGCTTTCAGGAGTTTTCCTTACTACTATCCTGCTGCCTGAACCATCTGCAATATTCTCGACCACAGAAGTTTGCAGTCCATAGTGTTGAGCTACACGGTGAGCTGCACATCTAAGGTAAGAAGTAGGGAAGTGCTGGAATTCAAATTGGCATTGATCAGAATTCTGCATGAACCTCTGAATATCCAATTCCATCCGTAACACTACAATTAAAGATAAATCATCAGCTCCAGAAAATAAATAAATTTAAAAATCATAGCAAAAAGTGATAATACTATGCATCTATTACATATATTTCAGACTAGTATAATCTCCAAAGAATTGCTATTCTATTAGAACAAAATTATCACACGCACATTTGCATTTTCTCTGATAATGCTATAGATAAACAATAAAAAATAAAAGTTAGCTTAAACCGTTCATTTAAAAAAATAAAATTAGAGATAACTGGGAATGGAAATAGTTCATTTCATCATTAGAAGTTAGATGTGCACTTAAAACCATTACATGAGGAATTTCAATTATAAAAAGGTCTGAATGAAATGAATCAGTGTCAAAGGAAAGGATAATGCCCGAAGAAAAAAATCAAACTTCAAAATATATTAAAGGTCACTTCAGTTCCAAGTAAGAAACTGTAATGATTCTTTTGAGGTAAAAGGAGTGCCAAAGTAGGTTTGCATAATAGCCAAGAGAATGTAATTACAAGATGTAAAGGAAGTCCTAATAATTTTTATTCTGTTTGTCAGTCAGGTTATGAAGGGAATTCTAAATAGGTCTGTACATATGTTTCTATTTTGAAAATTGTATATCCTATTAGTAACAGCCACAGGAAACACTTAAAATATAATTACAAGATCAAACATGGCTATTTTCGCCTTGATTTGTCCAGAACAAGCAGAGCCCAAATTAATCTTTTTGGAGATAAAATGCTCAATATGCAATCAAAGGCTAACCACAATTGTTCAAACAAGGGGCTGTCAATGCTCAGAACGAAGGAAATAAAAGGGAGTAACTTCCTAACTAAAAATTGTAGTGGGATGGTTTCTATGAGAGGTGTAAGCATCGAGAAAGCATGTTCTTCACTACATTTAGAATGCATGATCCTCCAATGCTAGTTGCACAGTGACAGAACAGACATTATATTCACATCAAAATGTTTCATTAGCATTTTGCTTCTATCTACATAAATATCATAACACAGACTGGATTGTGCAAGCTTGCACCCATATAACATTCTCTTCATTGTTTTTTAATAAAAAATATTCAATTAAAAAAAAAAACATGTTGCAGTGAACAAACCACCTCACTGAGGCAAAAAGATGTCTAGTTCAGGATAATATTGCCACAATCCCATGGGAACATAGCATGAATACTATAATAAGAATAAAATGATANCTTGTGCAAGCTTGCACCGACATAACATTCTCTTCATTGTTTTTTAATAATAATATTCAATTAAAAAAAAACATGTTGCAGTGAACAAACCACCTCACTGAGGCAAAAAGATAAAATTAGCACAATGTTCTAGTTCAGGATAATATTGCCACAATCCCATGGGAACATAGCATGAATACTATAATAAGAATAAAATGATACTTTATAGCTCAAATATTTAAGTAATAAAATGATTAAATAAAAAATTACAGGCATGTTGGCCCGTAAGCATGATTTTGTACCTTAATAAACTGTAGGCTTGATCTAAAAAAAATTTAAGGCAACAAATTACTAATGCTGTAATGAATGACATTGGCTATAACTTCTATTTAATAGTATGATATCTAGAGACTTTGATCCACTTAGGTGTGTTAAGGATAAATATAACAAGAGCTAACTTAAAATGAAAAAATGAAAATGTATTTAACTCTATCCAAAGAACTACGAAAATGGAAAAAAAAAATGGAAATGTCATTTAGTGTGGATAATGAAGAACTCTGTGTGGAGTTTGTGTGTGTGTGTGTCTCTCTCTAAACAAATGGCCAAATGGCACATCGTATGTTATTTGTACCGTATAAGGCTGGTATTGAGTCAAGCTCCAGTAAATTGACCTCAACTCAAAAGAGGGAAAAAATGTTTTTTAGTCGAACCAAGTTGAAATAATTTATATAGTTAAGTTGAGTTGATTCAAACCAAGCCTCATAATTAAAAAAATATTTTATAAAGTACTAAATGATTACATCTATGCATATAAGCTTGTATTATGTATGAAGAAATAATTATACTTGTACAACATATACTTATGGCACACATATAAATGTATAGAATTATGAGAACAACACGATCAACAAGCCTTCCCACTAAGCGGGGTGGGATACATGAATCTTTTTTTCTTCATTGTGTCCTATTGAGTGTCATATTTTAATTTAATTTTAATAAATTAAGATCATTTTTTTTTTAGAAATGCCCAAGTTTTTCTAGGTTCGCCTCTACCTTTCTTAACATAAGTCAAATCTAAAACATCAACTTTCCTAACAGGGTCATCAGATGGTTGATGTTTAATGTGATAAGGCGACTCTATAATTTTGTCTGACATTGGAGCTACTCTAACCCTTTCAAGGAAATATTCGTTTCGCACTTCATCTCTCAGTTTAAAACTACTCATCCACCCGAGCATTCTCGTCGCAACAATTATAGGCCAACATTCTGCACCATAAAGGTCTCACCATCATCTTATGAAATTTTTCTTTAAGTCAAAGCGGTACCTTTCTATCACACAATAGACCTGATGCATTCCTCCACTTCAAGCATCCAACTTGAATTCTACTAATAACACCCCCATCTACATAACCATCACTTTGAGCAATAAACCCGAGATATCTAAAACATTCACTCATTATAATAACTTTATCACACATTGTTACAACCACGCCACTGGATCTAATAATACTAAAATTACATTCCATATTTTCAATTTTAGATTTACTCAAATGAAAGCCTTTAAACTCTAATGTTGACCTCCATAATTCAAGTTTTTCCTGAACTCTCTCTGGTCTTATCCATAAGAAGATATCATTAGCGAAAATTTTACAATGAGGTACATCTTTCTGTAAATGTCCAGTAAGAGCATCCACAACTAAAACAAAATAATACGGGTTTCAATATGATCCAAACTGGAATAAAAAAAAATACTTGACCAATCATCCTTGTGTTTGAACACAAGGAAAAACTCTAATATACATATCTTTAATGACTTGAATATAAACAATATTATTATTTTTCTTTTCTAGAAATTTCCAATGTACTTCTTGTGGAACTTTATCATAAGCTTTTTCTAAATTAACAAAAATCATATGTAGGTCCTCCTTATTCTCTCTATATTTTCCCATCAAACCTCTCAATAAATGTATAGCTTCCATAGTAGACTTGCCCAGCATAATCCAAACTGATTTTGAGAAATTTTTGTATCACATTATGACCTTTGTTCAATTATTCTCTCCCATAACTAATGTATGATAAATTAACTTAATTCCTCTATAATTTGCGCTCTTGTACATCCACTTTATTATTAAAAATAGGAATCAATAGAGTATTTTTCAACTCATCAAGCATCTTTCTAGTTTTTAAAATAATATTAAAATTTTTAATAAGCTAAAAAATTCTCAGAACTAAACATTTCTATACTTCTATTGAATACCATCAGGTCCTACTGCTGTCCCACACTTTATTTTCTTTAAAGCATCCTTAACTTATGTTTTAATAATACGGCGATGGAAATAAAAAATATATTTTTTATTTTTTTACGATATAAAGATCACTAAAATCAATAATATTATCACAATCTTCATTAAAAAGTTCATCAAAATATCTCCCATAATTATATTGAAGATCTTCATCTAAAAAAAATAATTTTTGATTTTTATCTTTAATACACTTTTTACTTTTCTTATCTTTTCGTTTGGCTAGTTCATACATATATCTTTCACACTCTTTAGTATGCAATTTATTATAAAGATCATGAAAAATAAAATTCTTAACATCACAAATTATTTTTTTAGAATCCCTACAGGGCAACCTTAACTAAGAACATATAAATAAATGACAATGTTTACATGAATCAAGTCACTTTCAAATTGAATCAAACATAGCCAAGTAATTGTCGCATCAAAGAAAATTGACTTTGACTAGTTAATTAAAATTCGAGTGAGCATCAAGCGAATCTCAAGTTCGAGACATAATTATCAACTCTAATGCCATGCATCAACAAGATAAACTAGAAGATAACATTTGATTTAAATAATTATGACTAATAATAGTTTAAATAAATTAGTTGACATAATGCATCAATTTCTATAATTTGAATGTAAAATTTCAATAATATGTGACGTGCATCAACAATATCTTTTAGTGAAAAAGGTTTGGATGAAAGTTTTAACAAACAATAGCTTAAACATTTTGGATCTATCATACAAGAGATTGGGAATATTGATTCTAGTGCAAATGTTACAAATTTAACATGGAAAAATGTCTAAATAGAATGATGTGATGGAAAGAGAAATGCTATAAAAGCATTATTAAATAAAAAATATCAACAACAACAAACCTTTATGCCACTAAATGGGGTCGGCTATATGAATCATTTTTCTCCAGTGAGTGCTATTGAGTGACAGATTTTCATTTAATTATAATAACTTAAGATTATTTTTTAGACAACATGCCCAACTCTTTTTAGGTTTACCTCTACCTTTCTTAGCATAAAACCACTCATCCTTCTGAGCATTTGCATCTTAGCAACACTTAACTAAATTTTATGCTTCTCTTTTACAGGTCAACATTTTGTGCAATAAAGTGTTGTAGGTCTCACCACTATCTTATAAAATTTTCCTTTTAAGTTTAAGGGAAACTTTTTTATCACACGAGTTATGATGCATTCCTCCACTTCAACCATCCAACTTGAATTCTACTAATAACATCACCATCTATTGAAAAAAATTATCATGAACACTAAAACTATAAATTTTATAAAAATGCAATTAAACTAGTATTTAAATGAATTTAAATATCATGAGTTCAAGAAACAACAACAACAACAAAGTCTTAATCCCACTACGTGGGGTCCGCTACAAGAATCATTTTTCTCCATTGCGTCCTATTTAGTGTCATAGTTTCATTTAGTTCTAATAAATTAAGATCATTTTTTTATACAATAAGCCCAATTCTTTCTAGCTTAAAATAAATTTAATGTAATGAAAGAAAAATGTTGGAAATGGAACTAGAAAATATTGATTGAGGAGTAATTATGTTAAAGATTTGATGGAAGCAGTACCTATGAAAAATAAGAGTAAAACTAAACATTATGAAAACAAATGCAGCATTTAACAACCGGAGAAAATTTTTGAAAAGGGATTTGGCATTACAAATTTATGTTAAGTTGTTAACCCTATGAGCTCAAGGTTCCTCATCTTGATTTTGATTGTAACAGAAAAATAATTATACATTCTAATATATGTAATAAGTTTTCCAAGTGCATTGAATCTATTATCAATCAAGATTATGTTATATGGATTACAATATTTGCACACCTAGTAAGATACTAAATAGACAATGGAAATATAACTAACTGAGCAAGTTACGAGCAATGAAACTTTGGAGGGAGGCTTGGAAATCCTACAAAGTTCCCTCCAAAGTTAGGTATATGTTAGACGTCTATAAGAAAATCACTTGCATGATGAGTTGCTCACAATATAAAATTTACTCCAATGCTCATTAAAAATACATAATTATATATTTTAAATAAAATTTTCATTAAAATTTCTTGCACGCTATTCAAAGTACCTAGGATGAATGTTGCACAATCGACATGCTTTTGAGGCGCTTGATATGCTTGCATGTTTTTTGAGGAAATTATATATGAATTAATTTTAAATAACTATTAAATAAATATATTTTTAACATACTCAAAATCACATCTAAAAAATTATATATTAGTTCATTAAAATAAACAAAATACTATTCACTTTATAAGTGCACATATCCGCATACAAGCAACACACACGTGTCTCAGTGGCACATGTCTGTATACCAACAATGCCTACATGCAAGTCCACACAACTGTATAGTAACAAATGCTTGTATACAGCATGCGCTTGCACACCCATGCATGTAAGACATTCAAAACTACTCGTTGTTCGCAAACAATTCGTGTTTGGATCATTAAGAAGCCTGTGTTCGATTCACTCGCCAAGCAGACGAGCTAAACACGAACAATTTTTTTTTTTTTTTTTTGCACTCGATANCGGTGGTTGAGGATTAGAAGAACAAAGGGGGAGGTGTTATGGTTGTGGGGAAAGGAGGTTGTGGTGAGAAGGAGGCGAGAGACGGGGGTGAGGTCGAAGGTTTCTTCGCCGGAGGGGGTGATGTGGGATTTAAAGATACATTCTTGGGAAAGGACGCTCATGATGCTGCGAAGGTAGCGAGATTTGTCTTGAGAGATGGAGAGAAAGGAAAGGAGTTGGGAAATGGTGGTCGGCATGCCATGGCGGTGGATGGCGTCGGGGATGTGAAGTTCAATAGNACCGGAGGGGGTGATGTGGGTTTTAAAGATACATTCTTGGGAAAGGACGCGCATGATTCTACGAAGGTAGCAAGATTTGTCTTGAGAGATGGAGAGAGAGGAAAGGAGTTGGGAAATGGTGGCCGGCATGCCATGACGGTGGATGGCGTCGGGGATGTGAAGTTCAACGGCACATTTTAGAGACATGGATTTGATGTAGCTAAATGTTTGGTTCCATAGAATGGCATGAGCTTCTAAGGTTTCTTGCAAGTCGGAGTCGGGAACTTTAAAGCTAGCCTCAGCTGCCATGCTTAGTTTGCTTCTGGTTGGGTGAGCTATGGATATGTAGCCCATGGACTAGGCTATATATAGATCTTGATCCAGCTTAATTATTCTTTTTATTTGCACTGACAGCAAGATTAATTAGACTAATTAAATCAGGTTTATCAATTATCATATCATTTGCCTATATATCTACTATTAATTAGACTAATTAAATTACATTTAATGGCGTGTCTAGAATATCTACCTGACTTATTAGTTGTCATTTCAATTATGTCATGATGCATTTTGGTACTTACGTACTTAGGAGAATTAATAAATATATTTTAAATAAGTTTTGTATTAGGATATGATTAGTTTTACTGCAATTGTCTTTAATTTAATACACCACGTGATTCATGTCATATCTTTTAATACAATTAAATTAATCTGCGATGGTAAAAAGGCGAATCATTGAAGAGTTAGATAATATAATTAATTTACCAGACATTGACTAATATATTAATTATAAAGATGTTATTTTGTGGGTTATTTAGATTGTTAGAGAATGATATTGCTTCGTGGATTGAATCTATGACTCTCGGAGCGTTAGCATTTGCATTAATTTCAACATAATTTTTGTTCATTTTATAATACAATGAGATTAATTTTAATATAAGAATTGTCAATCTAATGTCCCACGTGCTATCTATTAAGATAACTAAATTATTAGACAACTTCAGTAAATTAAAGAGATAAATATAGCCAAATTATAAAACTGTATAACTAAATTGTTAGGTATTGTCGGACTGACCAGCTCATTGAGACAAAGATCGAGAGCTGGAATATGAAGAGCACGTGGAGATTTTGAGTGTTTTTATGGATTCAAAGGCATGGTGAAATCTTCCTGCCTCTGCAGCTATCGACTATCTCCAATCACTGTTGACTACCCTTGCTCGTTGCAGCAAAACCTCTTATGGAGTCACAACACATGTTGCAAAGTAAAGAACCACCCTATAGAGCAGTGTATCATTTTGAACTATGTGTTACAATTCATCCTGAAGTTGGTGTTATGATGTACCAGGAAGACAGTGCACTGATGCACCCCGAAGACTGTAACAACACAATCGAAATACGGCACAAAGATGCACCCCGAAGACAATGCAACAACATACTTTCAAAATAACATTATGAATAAAACTGAATAAAGGATCTAATGATGAATCATTACAATTATTGCTTGCAACCGTTGTACTCATAATACTTGAATTTATCTGGACAAATGAATTTTTCTCAATATAACTCTCTGATGTGGTCTATGTGACCAACTACAACCTACGTGGTTCACAACTCATGCAGCTTCCAATTTCGGCTTGCATGACATATAGACGTTATTACGACTCATCACTGTGGCCAATGTGACCAACTACGACTTACGTGACTCATAGCTTTTGTAACTTCATAGTCCAACCAATGTTTCTGAAACAAACATCTATGACCTACATAGCCAACTATTACCACGAGTTTCAACTACAACATTTATGACAAACTAACATCATAACCATTGTCTACAACATTCATAATGGTCTACTGCCTTCAAGTAATCGATTATAGTTTTTGTGACTCATTACATCTATTATTACTGAACTACAAATGTAAAACAAATGTATCCGTGAAAATGTTGGTGTAGTTTCAGTGGCGAACAAAATTAGAGTAGTTTCCGATGGTTTGTTGGCATTATTCATTAACCATCTGATTATCCGATTAAGAGAGTAGACGAATGTTATCTATAAAGACTTGGACAAGTTGTATAAGAAAAGATCTTAATTTATTAGAGTTAAATTTAAAATATGACACTTAATAGGATACGATGAAGAAAAAAAAGATTAATGTGGCCAACCCCACTTAGCGGGATAATGGCTTATTGTTATTGTACAGTTGTACATCAATATTGTAATTTCATATTCTTTAATTAAAAAATACTTACAATTATATGATGAATTATTACAAATGGGTTAGACCCTTTGATTTTTTCCCTTTCAAGAAATTTCATGTAAAAATTTGAGGTGTCTCCTTTTTGTTTATTTCTCTTTTATTTGTGTGTGTGGCAAATCATAATCTAAGGCTAAGATATTAAATTACTACTCTACCATTGTGAATCTTTTAACAAACAATAACTTAGAGATCGAGAAAAGGAGGAGAATCTCAACGTCGTTCTAAATTTGAAGACCTGACGAACACCATCTGCCTCCTTAGCTGCAAATCATTGTCGACCACCACCAGTTGGTTATTTTTGACCACCGTCGATTGATCCATACTCATCAAAGCCCTTTGCGGAGTCACGACGTACGTTGCGGAGTAACGAAACACCCTATAGAGCAGGGCATCATCGTGAACACTATGCAATGATACACTCCAAAGACAATGTAATGGTGCACCCCTAAGATGGTGCAACATTGCACCATAAAAACGATGTAAAGATACACCCCGACTATGGTGTAATGATACACCCCGAAGATGTTTTAACTACATACTCTACATACGATGTAATGTCATGCTCAAATTACAATGACTTTCTTTGGACCCCTGAAGTTCTCTTCTCACAGTTCTTCACTATGGCCTACATGAAACCTATGATCTACGTGGTCCACAACTCATGTGGTACTCCTACCTCTATAGTCTACAAAAGCTATTGTGACTCAACACTACGATCTATGTGGCTCACAACTCACGTAGCTCCCAACTCTATCCTTTTTGGCTTATAAATGTTATTGTTGCTCACCAATACAATCTACGTGATCAACTATAACAAACATGGTCCACAACTCATGCAACTCCCAACTTTGACCTTTATGGCCTTCGAACAATACCGCAACTCATCATTATATCCTATATGACCAACTACGATCTATGTAGTCCACAACTCATGTAGCTTATAACTCCGACCACTATATACCAAAACAAAAAATGACATTTTTCTGATGAGTATTTTAATTATTATAATTTTTTTTTACCAAAACAAGGACTATTAACTTAAAAATTAGATATCTATGCCTAGAAATCTTTCCTATCCTTGGAAAAATCAGAGAAGGCATCCTCATAACATGTAGAATCAAAGCCCCAAAAATCAAGTCATGGTGAAATGTCTATGCAAATAGAGAATCAAAATAAGGAAAACACCATTTAATTAATTAAAAATCATACATGCTTCAAATGGACATGAAAATGTTTTCACATTGTTCTCCTCTCTTCAATGAACAATAGGGTATTTTAATTTTATTTTTGTGATTTTTCTACACAAAGTTATGAATTTTTGAATTTATGTTATTTATTTAAATAGAAAAATCCTTATTTTTCTACTTAAGTGACACGGCGCCACCTCAACCTAGGCAGATCCGAAGCTTCACGCGACTCACTCCCATTTGAAGCCGTCGTCCACGTGTATTCCCCGTTATCCTGTGGTTTCGTTCCATTCCTTCGTCCAGCTCTATCACGACCGTCCGCTCGATACACGCAGAAACAGACGACATCCGTTCATCATCCTCAAATCCCTAGCCCGAGAACCATCTAACTTCTAAGCTTAATATCTCTCTTGATACTCAATCAAATTAAGTGTGGTTTGTTCCTATAGACTCGTCTTGACTAGGAGAACATATCCATATGGTTGATCAAGCTTTAAATCAAGTCTATAAGCATGGAGAATTAGATGAAGCTCGGTTTGAGGGGAGAGTTCAATATCTTTGCCCAAGAGGTGTGACCTCGATTGAGTGCTTCCAAAAGCTTGCCTTGAGTCTAAAGTGCTCCTAGATGAACCCTCAAGCCATGGTGAAATGCTTAGGTATTATTTCGACCATGGCCGATTTGGGGTGTTGATCAAAGTCCACCTTAGGGTGCTCTGGTGATGGGGCTTTTGTGGGGGATCTTTCTCTTTCACTGTGGAGATGGTGCGTGTGCAATTAATTTGAATTTGGTTGAGTATTTGGGGATGTCCTGTTTCGGCCTAGGGATTGAGCTCCAAAATTGAGCTTGAGCAGTGGATTTGAGTGGCTAAGGATGATTGGGTTGAACTCAAGAGGTCTTGAGGAAGCTCTAGAAGCAATTTGGCAGAGTTTCCCCAAGGAATTTCAAGCTCACTTCATTTGGCCAGGGAGGGTGGGTTTAAATAGAGGGGGAAGGAGAGGCCATCAGGGCCAATTGGTGGGTGTCCTAGGTGGCTTATGTGGATGCCAAAAAGGTGCAAAAATTCAATTGGGATGAGACAGCTTGGATGGGTTTAATTTTGAGCTTTAGCAATGGGGGAGAATTGAACATGGCTTTTGCGGCAGCCAAGGTGGCCGACCGGCTAGGGAGGGATCACCATCTGACTCAGGGAGGTCAGGGCTTGGTCTTGGTGAGTCAATTGGGTTTGGTCATGTGTAAAGACATGGGATTGAAATAGTATGGGGAAAATGCCATTTTGGGTCAAATTGGGTCAAAGCATGGTTTGGGTTGGGTTCAGCCACCAAGGTTGGCCTTGGGCTGAAGAGGATCAGATGGGTCAGCTGAAGTGGTGTGGAGAAGTCCCCATCTAAGTGATTTGGTTAAGTATGTGGTTTACAAGATTCATTAAAAGGCTTAAAAACCTTTTCAAAGTAGTTTGAAAGTGGGTTGTCCTCTTGTCATTAATTGTTTGATGATGTGACATTGCTCTCATGGCTTGCCTATGGCTCCCCTTTGGGTTGACTAATTTTCATGAGGGATTTTGGATTTATTTGGTATTTTTTATGAATGTTGGCTTGATTCTTGATTTTGAATGATTTTATTTTAAATTTAGGACTTTATGAATGATTTTATTCAAATGGATGATGAAAAGAAAAATTGTTATGTGGACTTTGGACTTGGGATTTTGAATTTAAAATTGATTTTGGGCTAAAATTTTGGGTTAATTGAATGTTGAGTCTGGTGTAGGAATATATCATGAAGGCTTTAGAAGAATTTCAAGTGATTTTGAATTGAATTAGGAGGGTAATTTAGGGAACTTAGGCATATGGTCAAAATTGAGGTTTTTTTATTTGGGTAAAATTGGGTTTGCAATTGGATCAAATTGGGTTTGAATTTTATTGAAATTAGGATTGGGGATGCTGAATTTTGGCTTGGAATTGAAATTGGGCCAGATTGGGGTCAATTGGGCTAAAATTGGGGCTAATTTGGGGACATTTGGGCCTTTAAGGGCAAATTGGGGTTTTTGGTCAAATTGATGATAAAAAATTGAAATTAGGAATATTTGAGATGATTTTAGAATTTTTGGGAAATTTTGTAATTTTTAGGTCATGAACGACATTTTGGTGATTTTGGCAATTTTTGGGGCTATTTTGGAAATTTAGTAATTCTGGTGAATTTTGGTCAATTTAGGTAGTGGTGAGGGGTTTAAGAAGATTTTTGGAAAGATTTGGTTATTTTGGGTAATTTTGAAAAAAAATTAGGGTTTTAGGGGTATTTTGGTAATTTGGTGATTTTGGGTCAAAATTGGCAACCAAGCCATGAAACCATACAAAACTAATATGAGCCATATGAGAACTCATTTTGGATGCTCCATGTGTTGATTCTAACCCTCTTAGCCAAAGACTAGGGGTACATGGTCAGCCACATTAGCTTTCCAAAAGGAATCAGGAGACCAACCTAAGGGGTCATAGGGTTTAGGGCATGTGAGAGAGTGTATTGTGTGCAAGTTAGCCCCACCAAAATCAGATCACTCAGGGTTAGTCCTAAGGTCTGACCATCCTATGGAGACTCACTTTGAGCAAAGAAGGGTTTAGAATTTCTAATGGTGAGGGTTCATTTTCTAGTCATCTAAGAATAATCATTAAAAAAATCTTATTGCTAGATCCCAAGCTACTAAAAAGGAAAAACTAGACCTCAACAAAAAATGAGGTCAACACTCATGTAGCTCCAAACTCCGACTTCTATGGCCTATGGACATTATCCTAACTCACATTTACAACTAATGTGACCAACTATGACCTACGTGGTCCACAACTCATGTAGCTCTCAATTCCGCTCTCTATGGCCCATGAATATTATTGCAGCTCACCACTATGACCTATATGACCAACTACACCATGTGTGGTTCACAACTCATGTAACTCTCAACTTAGCCTCTATGGCCTATGGACATTATTGTAGCTCACTACTACAACTTATGGGACTAACTAAAGCCCACATGACTCATTGCACATGCAACGCTCAACTCTGGCATATGTGGCCTATGAACTTTATTATAGCATATTGTTAGAGCCTATGTGACCATCTACAGCCTACATGACTCACTACTCATGTCGCTTCGTACTACATCCTCTGTGATCAATTGACACTTTGGAAGAATTTGTTTTTCCTTTAATCATCTACCTAGAAGAATTTTTGGGGGATTATCTTCCTTTGCATGTGTTGGAGTTCCTTAGATTTACTTTCACATGGGGTCATTTCACATATCGTGGAAGACAATTTTTTTTATTTGCATTGCTCATTTATTGATAGTTTGTATGGCAAGTTTACATAGATTGTTTGGAGGATCATTACCACAGGAGAAGTTTATTCAACACTAAGGGTCCGTTTGGGGCAACTTATTTGGTGCGGTGGCGTTTTGAAAACGCACATGGTCTGTTTGGATAAACTGCGTTTTGGCAACTTGTGCGTTTTCAAAACGCTGAAAATTGTGTTTTCACGCCGCACCTATGTAGGCGAGTGGCAATTTTTTGGCAGTAGTTTGATTTTTCCAAAAAAAAAAAAAATTATAATAACCACCGCACCTAGCTTATCACCATATTAATTTTAATCAGTTTATCAACAGATTATTCAATAAGCTGCAGCTGGCCCAAACAGACGCTAAATCTACTTTCGATGTTTCAGTTTTTGTTTATGTATTTTTGTTGGTTTTGTATAGTTTCTATTTTTTAATTGTTTACCTTCATTAATTTTCTAGTAGATGCTCTGCTCAGTTATTAGTGTATTGTTCTTCATTCAGTTGTAATTGTTGTTGTCTTTGATTTATTAATAAAATTAATTTTAATTTTTTTGCCTATTTTTTACTATTATCTATATATAATTTTATGTTTTGAGAATGCATGGGCTATGGATTTTACTCCAAATAGTTTTGAGCATCAACTTTTTGTATAACCTAGTATTTAATTCCATATTGTTAGGCATGCCCTAGTAAGCAATGGCACTCTAAAAGTTGCAGTTACATCTCCAATATTTTGCTATAAATCTTACACATCTTGAAATGTTAGTGGTCCACATATATAACATTGATCTCTATATCATCTAAATAATTTATATCACATCAAAAATATCATAATTTAAACTATGAAAAAATTGATATACACATTTTCATGCAAAATTAAGGTGGCACGTATGTAAAAAATTAAAACTTAGGAGTTGGATAAGCAAATACATAGGAATTAATGAAGGGTGTATATATAGATCTTCTTATATTAATAGACTTGGATGTCACGTAAGTAAAATTTTTTCTCTTTACCAAGTTTTTTAATCTTGAAACTTTTTACTCCTGGAGTATCCATTTTGCCCCATCTATATTGGGTCTAGAGGGTAGTTTGACCCCCTTAAAAAACAGACTGATTCCTCCTCTGAGGTGCTTGATATTCATAAATTCAAACTTAATCAAAGAAGTATGGGACAATGAACATGATTACATGAAGTCATGGGAAAGTACATAATCATATACTTCTTAAAAAAGAATGTAACAAAATTAACTCCATTGTGATATAGAATTTATTATATATGTATGTAATATTTAGTCATTATGAACAAAATTTTAATACATTTTTCAAAAATTATAAGGAAATTCCTATTTTCTATATACATCACTTATTGAATGATCTTTAAGAGAGATGCACATTGACCTTTTGGTGATCTAGCTTTAACCACAAGATATTAGGTGTGTAAGTTTATGATAACATTCTCTGATAGAAAAAAAAATTAAATAAANAACAGAGGAATTGACCTCCTTCCGCAACCTACAAACCAACTAAGAAAGAGTATATACCGCTCAACACGTTAGGTGTTAGGGTCTTGATGGGCATCAAAGATGAAGAAACTATTAAGTGACCTCACCCCCTAAAACCTCACTCGGGAAATTGAGAACAATACTGTCATTTTTATCGAAGTTGTGGCCACACCATTCAAGAATGTAAGCAGATAAAGGAAGAAATTGAAAGGTTGATTCAATAGAGATATCTTGGCTGATTTGTGTAAAAGAAATTTGCTGGTATTGATAATGCTCCTATTGGGGAAAATATACATAAAATCAATAACATGGGAGCCACCTAGTTGCAGATAAATTTCAGACAATTGTTGGAGGCTCATTGCTGACCGATTCTTTAACAAGCCTTCTCGAAGATGGGAGGAAGCTTTCCTTAAACGTAGGAAAGTAAGCACCTTGATCCCCTTGCTAGCTCCTCGCACACTAAAAAAAATGAGATGGAAGAAGATGAGGGAGGAAGAAGATGATGGAGTGGAATAGAATAGGGAAGGTGAACTTCCTTAGCCTCTTTCCTCTTGAGGAAGACAAGGCTCTTCCTCTCTTACTCTCCCAAGAACTTTCTTTGAATGCTCTCCTTAAAGGCTCTCCCAAAAAAAAAAAAAAACTTTCCAAGCCCTCCTTCAACCCACTGATGGAAAATGAGGGTCGATCCCGAGAGTCGAGGGGAAAGGTGAGGCTCCCCCTTCATTTAAAACAACTCACCCCATCAACTGATCGAGATGCCTTCATTCGATCCCCAAGAAGCTTCTAAAAGAGGGCTAAAAGAGGGATTTCACACACTCTTTTTCCATCCCCAAGGTTCATCATCACTGCTCTACAATTCTGGCTGCCTTGGGAGTCAAAACGACATAAAAACGACCATTTTCCATAACCTTGGAAGGGATTGGCGCCATGGCGCCAGTTTGGCGCCCATGTGTCAGTCCAGTGGTGCCTACTTTCCTGGCTCTCAAGAAAGGGTCATTTTTAGCTATTTTGGGCACCTAGTAGCTAAAGATTGGTGCCTAAGCGCCCGACCTTGATCCTAGGGGCCAAAAAAATGTGCCAGACTTCTAATGGCTCGGTTTAGATGCCTTGAAAGGCGTATTGGGCTTGTAGGTGATGTGTGAAAAGATTGCATGATTTTCTTTATGTTTTGCACATCTTTTTGAATGAAATTGCACTTTAAAGAAATATATTTTTATGTTTTTCTTGGAGGTATAATCGGTATTAGGAGTGAAACAAAGTGGAAGAAACATAGTGAAAATTAGAAAACTTGGAGCAAAAGACATTTCTGAAGGATAAGGCTATGACACCAAATACCGAGCGCCAAAGCACCAGCCAAACTATGACAACTTGAGAGGTTGGCGCTTAGGCACTAACTACAAGGCGCCAAGGCCCTAGCCCTGAAGGCCAAGGCCATGGCGCCAGACTAGCGTGGCGCCTAAGTACCAGACAAGCAAAGACAACCATTAATGTGAGAGTTCATAGGCTTGTGAAAGCAAGTTTAAGAGAGTGAATTGTGTTTGTGAGTGCTTGGGTGAAGAGTTTGCAGAACAAAAGTAAGAACTTTGGTGTAGCATTCTCAAGGGAAATTGAGGGAGAGGGATAAATATATTTGTGAATTGGATTTGTAATTTTCTGAAACACTTTTGCATGTTGAATCTTTTTGCATCAATGCATTCTTGTTGTGTTTTATCTAAGTTCTCTAAGTAAAATTTCTTGTTTTTTTTCCTTGTGATGATGTAGTAGATGTGTAGGAATGTCGACTTAAATGTTGAAATTGCACTTAATTAAATTGTGATGATTTTTCTTATGTACTTAATTTACTTTTCAATCTGACCAATTGATCTGTCAAAATGTGTTGTGAACACATGAGGACTCAAAAGAGTGACGTCATGAATGACTAGGAAATCACATTGAACTATAGGGTATGAAGAAAAAATACACTACTAAACAGAGAGATAAACTCCATTGGGTTCAAAATGGGGCTTGAGGAATCAAGGTCACTTTAACCAAGCTTTTTTAGGCGCTCGGAAGAGGGTAAAGAAAATTTATGCTTCTATTTGTCACTAACAACATTTAATTTTGCATTTATCTTGTTTCTACACTATACTATTATCACTACAAGGAAAAGTAATTTAAGCACTTGGTACAACCAATTCACATAGCGTAGTTAGAATTTATGTTGGAGTAATTTTAGATTATCGTAGTATGATTGATAGCAAAACTCAAGTATTTGAATATTCCAAACTAAGAACAAATTTTAGTAGATTAGAACAATGTCCTATTTTGGATTCTCATTGTTCCCTATGGAATTGAAAACTCTGACTTGAAAGAATCTATTACTATTGATATGATACTTACACTTGCGTAAACAATTAAATTGGTGGCACATCCACACGCCCATCAGTAGGTGCCCGACGCCTGGGCGTTGGTCTAGCCCCGAAACCCTAATTTTCAATGGGAGTGCCCAACAGAGGATTTTTTTTTTATCTGCAAGCCACGGGAGACTCCATACGAATGTAATGTGGTCTTATAACTTTAGAATTAGATATTATAGTTGATGATTCTCAATGGAAATCATCTTTAATGGTCACCAAAAACCACAACGCGGGTAGGGTGTACTAAACCCTGACTTTCCCGTAGTGCGTGTAGGAGGACTGTTGAAAGACCCAAGACACCATCATGCACATTCGATCTTCTATCGAAAGACCTGAGACACCATCATTGGCAGGATAACTTCTTTTAGAGCGGAAGATGAAGAAGCATGCCACCCTTGGCTTCGTGACGACTCCCTGGAACGATGAATATTGTGCCTCGTTGCCATGCAGTATGTCTCGCAAGTACTTCAGTGGTGGATTGCAGTATCCCACAGCTGACGCCAAACTGATGCATGCTAGAAAATTTGTGGCAGTAGAGTAGTAGATTATTGTCTTTGCTTGATACGAAGATTCAACACATATTCATAAAAGAGAAAAAATCTAATAATGATACCAAAAGTTTTACGTAGAATACCCGGAAAAGAAAAATCATAGTGCCACAGCTGAAAAGTTCTACTATAAAAAGATGATTGTAGTTGTGACCACTTCTCTCGCAAGCGGGAAAGGGTTACTAGGTTTTCCAAATTAGAACGTCGATTGGCGGCTTCCGGTCAGTGGTGGTCGACAGTGTTTCGTGGTGATTGATGACAGTCAGTTTGACTATAGGTATACTGAAATTGAAGTTTTGGATGATTTTTTTATGAAGATTTGAATATTTTTTACTTAAAAAATTGTCTCGAGATCCGTGTCATGCCTCAAGAGTCCTACCATATGGTGAGAATTTGTTGATGGCACATCAACAATATTCAATGCTACACATATTCAAGGAAATGAAAATTGTAGCAAATACTTTATGAAAATATTACAATCATGATCTTCACTTCAAATAATTTTGCATTAATCAGAAATAACTATATTATGAAATACACTACATATCAGTCAATTATCTTCAAATACTTGCATCCAATTTATTATGGATATTATTTTTTAGATTAAAAATATATTTTGCTTTAGACTTCATTAGTTCTTTAGTATGTAATTCTTATAGCTCCATAGATTTTATCCTACAAAATTTTTAATAATTCGGTATGAGATTATTTAGAAAATAATAGCAACAATCACAATGCTCAACCATAGCCAAAAGTACATAATCCTTCATTATTTGCTTTTAACTCTTATAATGAAAGAAAAAAAGTTAAAGTAATCATAATAAGCACCATAATATATAATAATAATAATACTTGGAACCAAATAACAATTAATCAAGGATATACTTCGATAATAGATCTCATGTGATCAATATATGGTATTATCTTGTAGTCTCTATAACCTGCGGTGACAAATAGATTGCGCCATTCACTTTCATCTCTTTCTTGTCCCATGCACGAAGCCAACATGTGCAAGTCAAATAGAAGCTGTGTCTGCAATGAAGTATGAGAGTTGAAGTTCAAACCAACCACCATGTCGATTATAATCACTTTTCCCCCCTTCTCTTTAGGAGGAATTGCTTCTTTGCAACGTTGTAATATCTTGACGCAATCTTCATCATTCCAATCATGCAATATCCACTATATAAAATGAAAATACGTCACAATTTGATTAAACAAAGTTTATATTGTTTATCTATATCCCAAGCATGTGCAATAAGACTAAATGTAATTATATATTGGTAAAATCACGTAAAAACCTACTCTCACATGATTATGTTTTTGAATGCCTAAATATTTAATGATATGATTTAAAAATGGCTAAATTTTTAAAATTATTTATTTTTAAAAATTTATTATTTTAATTTGACACTTGAAAAAATATTTTTTTTGAAATCAATGACTTTATCACATCAGTCTGTAAAAATTATCAAGCCAGTGGCAACTTTGCTATATCTGCAGGCAAAGTCACTAATGGCGTGACGACATTGTAAAATTTTTTTCCAAATTTTTTTAGTTTATTTTATTTTTTAAATTTTGATTTAAAATAAAATAAGTTTCACATAATTGATTAAATATATGATTGTTTTTACAAAAATTCAAAACATATAAAAATTATTTTGAGTGTTCTGTATTTTTAGAAATAAAGAATAAAAATACATAAAAAAAGCACCAAAAAAAATATGTTTAAAAAATAAAAACAATATTCATCCTAAACAAATCCAAAGAATTTGTTTGGGGTCTCTTTGTTTTTTTTTTTGCTTATTTTTTTTAAAAATTAGGGCATGGATGTAGGTAAATACTCATTAAATTTATCTTTTAAATTTATTAATATTATTTAATAATTTAATTATAATAAATAATATTAGATGAAAATGAACCATATTTTTAATAAAATATAAGAAAGAAAATATATCAAATGGTTTTTATTGTTCTCTTAACTTTAAGCAGAACAACATCGGCATGTGGGACCTTGACAAACATATCACCGGCAACAAATTGAATCATGTTTGTCTTCTTCTCCACCTTACCAATGACATGTGGTAGATCAAAAACAATGCATTTCAACCCAGGAAATGCCTCCACCAATGCAGTTGCCATCAAACCAGTGCCACCTCCAACATCAACTAATGTCCCAATCCCCCGAAATGGGCCCTCTCCATTACTCGCCATAACATTCATAAGAAAGTTGGAATCACATTCCATTGCCTTATTAATCAAATCACTAAACTGCGGTAGCTCCCTTGCTATATTCCAAAACTCCTTCCCGTTTGCCATCGCAAAAGGTGTTATGGTGGCGTCCGGTTCATGGAACCAGCGAGAGAGTTGATGATGGGAGTCGACAATGTGGTGGTTGAGACCTAGGAGAACAAAAGGGGAGGTGTTAGGATTGTGGGGAAAGGAGCATGCGGTGAGGAGGAGGCGGGAGACAGGGGTGAGGTCGAAGGTTTCTTCGCCGGAGGGGGTGATGTGGGATTTAAAGATGCATTCTTGGGAAAGGACGCGCATGATGCTGCGAAGGTAGCGAGATTTGTCTTGAGAGATGGAGAGAGAGGAAAGGAGTTGGGAAATGGTGGCCGGCATGCCATGGCGGTGGATGGCGTCGGGGATGTGAAGTTGAACGGCGCATTTTAGAGACATGGATTTGATATAGCTAAAGGTTTGATTCCATAGAATGGCATGAGCTTCCAAGGTTTCTTGCACCACGTTGTCGGGAACTTTAATGCTCGCCGCAGTCGCCATTCTTAATTTGCTTCTGGTTGAATGAGCTATGGATATGGTACTGTTGGACTAGGCTATATATAGATCTTGATCCAGCTTAATTACTCTTTTAATTAGCGCTGACTGCAAGACTAATTAGACTAATTACATGAAGTTGAATGGCATGTCTAAATTATCTGTTTATCAGTTATGATATCATTTACCTATATATCTACTATTAATTATACTAATTAAATCTCGTTTAATGACGTGTCTAAATTATCTACCTAACTTATTAGTTGTCATTTCAATTATGACGATGTATTTAAGGACAAACGTACTTGTAGAATTAATAAATATATTTTAAGTAAGTATTGTATTAGGATGTGANATGAGCTATGGATATGGTACTGTTGGACTAGGCTATATATAGATCTTGATCCAGCTTAATTACTCTTTTAATTAGCGCTGACTGCAAGACTAATTAGACTAATTACATGAAGTTGAATGGCATGTCTAAATTATCTGTTTATCAGTTATGATATCATTTACCTATATATCTACTATTAATTATACTAATTAAATCTCGTTTAATGACGTGTCTAAATTATCTACCTAACTTATTAGTTGTCATTTCAATTATGAGGATGTATTTAAGGACAAACGTACTTGTAGAATTAATAAATATATTTTAAGTAAGTATTGTATTAGGATGTGACTTGTTTGCTTTAATTTAATACATCGCGTGATTCATGTCATATTTTTTAATACAATTAAATTATTATGCAATATTAAAAAGACGAATCATTGAAGAATTATATAATATAATTAATTTGTCAGACATGACCACTTGTTAGAAGATGATATTGCTTCGTGGATTGAGCGTTAGTATTTGCATTGATTTCAACATAACTTTAATTCATTTTATAACACAATGAGATTAATTTTAATATAAGAATTTTCTATCTAATGTCCCATGTGATATTTAGACACTTGCACTAAATTAAGGAGATAAATATAGCCAAATTATAAAACAATACAACTAAATTATTAGGTATTGTCAGACAGACCAACTCAACTAGACGGATCCAATGACATCTAAAATTGATTTAATCCTAGTCAAATTAAGCCCAAATTAAACTATTAAATCATTTATGGAAACTTTAGGTGGTCCATTGCAGAATGAAACGAACTCTAGCTCTAACAAACTTCTATTTGAATCGAGCGTCTCGATGAGACACATCAAACGTGCTCAAGATCACTCAATTTTGATATTATAAATGCAATTGTTGTTGTATAGTTGTAATTATAAATGCAATTGTTGTTGTTGTTGTAAAGTTGTTATTGTTGTGGCCAACCCCACTAAGTGGGATAGTAGCTTATTGTTGTTGTGCAGTTGTACATCAATATTGTAATTTCATATTCTCATGAAAAAATAAATGTTATGTGGGATAAAGTAACAAACACTATTAAACAAGTAGCAAAAGATGTGCTTGGAGAATCAAAAGAAAAAATATTTACAAATAAAAATAGTTAGTGGTGGAATAATAATGTGCAAGAAAAGATAAAAAGATATTCATGAAGAAACAAATGTGATGTTGGATAAAGTATCAAACGCTATTAAACATGTAGCAAAAGATGTTCTTGGAGAATCAAAGAGAAAAATATAAATAAAAATAGTTGGTGGTGGAATAATAATGTGCAAGAAAAGATTAAATATAATAAGTTTTGTTATAAAAATTGATTTAAATGTAAAAGCTTAGAGAACTGAAAAAAATATCAAACGACCCGCAGAGAGTCTAAAAGAACAATCTGTGACGCTAAAAATTCTGTTTTTAATGATCTTTATAATATATTAGATACTAAGAAGGGTGAAAAATATATGTATAAACTAGTCAAACAAAGAGAAAAGAAAAGTAAAGATTTTACTTAAGTAAATTGTATTAAAGATGAAAATCATAAAGTACTTTTCTTAGAGAAAAATATTCAACATAGGTGAGTGAGTTACTTTGATAAATTTTTTAATCAAGTTTCTGAAAATACGATCGACCTTAGTGATCTTAATATCGTGAATAATAATAAAATATTTCATTTTTACCGTTTCATTAGTGAAAAAGAAGTTGAGGAGGCTTTAAAGAAAACCACGGATGGAAAGTCTGTAGAACCTGATGATATTCCAATTGAAGTGTGAAAATATTTGGGAAATTTGAGATTTGACTTACGGATGTTATTACAGCTCACTGGTCAATTTGACTATAAGTTTGTTGAAATCGAAGTTCTGGATGAATTTTAATCAAAGTTTAAATATTTCTCGCTCAAAAGGTTATCTTGAGATTATTTTCATGTCTCAGTATTCGTTGTGGATGTTTGAAATTTATTGATGACGTATCAATTAAATTTAATGATTATTCGTCAATTATCTTAAGATACTTGCATCCAATAAATTATGCAATTCTTTTTTTTTCAGATTAAAAAGTAAATTTTGCTATTGATTTCATTAGTTATGTAGTGTATAATTCTCATAGCTTCATATATTTTTTCCAATAAACTTGTTAATAATATAATATGACATTATCTAGAGAATAATAGAGACAAACATAATCCGAAAGTACATAATCCTTCATTATTTGATTTAGCTCTCATCATGAAAGAAAAAAAGAGCACCATAATAATACTAATAATAATAAAACTTAAAATCAAATGATAATTAATTAAGAATAGACTTCAATAATTGATCTCAAGTGATCAACATACCTCGTTATGTTGTACTCTCAATAACTTGCTATGACAAAGAGATTGTGCGATTCACCTTCATCTCTTTTTTATAACATTTACAAAACCAACCACAATGTTAACATAAAAACGAACGGTCTCCCGCATCATTGATGAGTAGAAGGGTTCCGGGTCGAACCCCCCAAGGAAGATTTCTAAGTAACTCTGGATCCACTCTAAGATTTTGATGGGCTTCAACAGTAAACCTGCTGAAGTAATCCTTGAGCGACTTTCCTTCAATTTGATGAATTTTTGAGAGATGGGATGAGTCCTTGACGATTCGTCAACTTGCCATGAACTGCTCTGTGAATAGTCTGACAAGCTCGATAAAAGTGTTTACAGTGCCCCCTGACAGAGAGTAGAACCGTGTTCGAGCTTATTCTTTAAGAGTGACCAAGAACAATTGACACAGAAGTGCATCTGAGGCGCGTTGAATGTGCATGATGGTTTGATAATGATCAATATGTTCATAAGGTCAGTTATCCCTTTATAGGTGTTGATGTTTGGAAGCTTGAAGTCTGTTAGGATGGGGTGTTAGAGGACTGCGTCCCCTAAGGGAGAGGATTGAGAGGATTCATGGATGTTACATTGAGTGGACAAGCAGTCCTTTTTCTCTAGGGGGAACTTTTCTTGGACAAGGCGATATAGTTCGTTACAAATGACAACCTAGGTGGCAAGACGTGGCAACAAGACGTGGCAGTTTTAGGTGAGCTACGCGAGATGGATGAGTGAAACTTGTTGTATCTAGGAGTTTAGTATCACGACCTGACAAGGGAAGTGTTCCTTCTTAAGGAGGGGGACTGGTACGAGTTCCTCTGAGTAGTGTGCTTTCCGTAGGTCGCTGAGTTAATCGTAAACAAATTTTGTTCGACGGGTGTGGATAGCGGTTGTTGAGCTCCACGTAGGAGCTATAGGATCTCTAGTTGAGACTCAATTTTGCACATTCGGTCTTTGATTGAAGAATTTGAGATACCTTCATTGGCAGGATAACGTCTTCCAGGGTGGGAAGATGAAGAAGCTTGTTGCCTATGACTTTGTGACTGCTCTCTGGAACGATAGGTGTTGGAGTGGGATGCTTCGTTGTCACGAATATTGTACCCAGTGGCCATGCAGTAAGCCTCATAAGTTCTTCAATAGTGGGATTGTAGTTTCCCACAGACGTCGTCAAACTGATGCGTGTTAGAAAATTTGCGGGAGTAGAGTAGCAGATTATTGTCTTAACGTGATACGAGGTTTCAACACAATCAGAAAAGAAAAATAAAACTAATAATGACAATATAAGTTCTTACGTGGAAAACTTGGAAAGGGAAAAACCACAGGGACCGCCCCTGTTAAAAAAGTTTTACTATAAAAAGATTATTATAGTTGCAACCACTTGTCTCACAGATTAGAAATTGTTACTACTTTTTCCAAGTTATAAAGTTGATTGACGAAGTCCGGTTAGTGGTGGTAGATGGTGGTTGGTGGTGATTGATGGTGGTCGGCAATAGTTGACTGTGGAAAAAGTGTTCAACGGTGGTCGGCGATGGTCGATGGCGGCATGAGTGGTGTTGAACTTTAGTTTTTTCTCAAAGCTTCAAGTTCCATTTCAAGCCTCAAGAACCCCCCCTCCCCTCAAGAGAGGGGTGAGGTTGTATTTATAGTGTTATGGGTGCAATTAATACAGAAATATAAACCACTTTGATCAGACGGTCCGGAAAGCTTCCTTCGATTAAACGTCGTTTGATAAACATTTGAATGCCTTAGCAATGCATAATTGAGCAATATTGAGCTCGTTGGATTTGTTTTTTCGAGACGCTCAATTCAACAATAAGCTTGTCAGATTCGACACCCATTTGACCTTTCAAATGCATTCAAAGAACTTCCAAAAGTGATTTAATGACTTGATATGAGCTTGATTTGACTCAGATTAGACTGATTTTGGTATTATTGGGTTCGTCTCATCAAACTGGTCAGTTTGACTATAAGTTCGCTGAAACCGTAAGTTGAAATTTTATTAAGGTTTGAATATTTCTTGCTCAAAAGATTATCTCGAGATCTATGTCATGCCTTCGAAAGTCATGTTAGACGACGATGAGAATTTGTTGATGGCTCGTCAACAACATTTCAGCACTACACACATTCAAGTAAATGCAAATCGTAGAAAATGCTTAATGAAAATATTACAATCATTTTATATGAGATTTTATCACATAAACTTTTTAATAATTTTATATGAGATTATTTCAAAAAAAAATAGCAACAATCATAGTGCTCAACCATAGCCAAAGGTACATAATCCTTCATTATTTTCTTTTAAGTCTTACCTTGAAAGAAAAAAAGTTAAAGTAATCATAATAAGCAGTGTAATATATGCTAATAATAAGACTTGAAACCAAATAACAATTAATCAAGGATAGACTTCGATAATAGATCTCAGGTGATCAACATATTGTGTTATCTTGTAGTCTTTATAACCTGCGGTGACAAATAGATTGCGCCATTCACTTTCGTCTCTTTCTTTTCCCATGCAAGAAATCATCATGTGCAAGTCAAATAGAAGCTGTGTCTGCAATGAAGTCTGAGAATTGAAGTTCAAACCAACCACCATGTCGATGATAATCACTTTTCCACCCTTCTCTTTTGAAGGAATTGTTTGATTGCAGCGTTGTAGTATCTTGACGCAATCTTCATCATACCAATCATGCAATACACGCTATAATATGAAAATACTTCACAGTTTGATTAAACAAATCTCAAAATGATTATCTGTATCCCAAGCATATGCAAATCATTCCAAATTTTATTATGTATTTGTAAAATTATGTAAAAACCTAATCTCACATGATTATATTTTTGAATGCCTAAATATTTAATTATATGATTTAATAGTGGCTAAAATTTTAGATTATATTTTGACAAAATTTATTATTCTAAATTGACACTTAAGAAAATAAAAATCTTGAAACCTACGATAATTTTATCATATCATCTGACGTGGAAACTTTGTCATGTCAGCAGGTGTGGCACATTGTAAAAAATTTTTCTATATGTTTTTAGTTTATTTTATATATTTGGTTTGATTTGAAATAAAATATATTTCACATAATTGATTAAATATATGATTGTTTTTTTCAAAAGATATAAAATTTATTTTGAGTGCTTTGGAAACATATTAATTTCTTTTTAGAAACAAAAAAAAAAGTATTAAAAAAACAACAAAAAAAATTATGTTTAAGAAAATAAAAACAAAATTCATCTTAAATAAGTAAAAAATTTATTTTGAGTACCATTTTCACATAATTATTTATTTTTAAAACACTCAAAATAATTTCTAAATGTTTTGAATGTTTTAAAAAAAATATATTTTTTTTAAAAATCAAAATTAAAAACTTGTAAATTGGCACTAAAAAATCTTTTTAAAATAAAAGTAGGAAATTAAAAAAAAAAGTTGTTTTGAATGTTTTATTTTCTCAAACATATTTTTTAGTGTATTTTCATAAATAAACTATTTTTTTTAAAAAAAAAATTTACAAAGTTGTCACTTAAACACAGGCGACTTTGTTAGGAAAATTTTTAGATTAGCCACGACTACTTATCGATGAGTCAAAGTCGGCGTTGACACGACAACTTTATAGGTTTAAAATAGGAGATTGCAAAAAATGCTATTTTAAAAATTTTGCCCCCTAATAGTTTGATTATATTAGAAAAATTGACATGTATACCATACAATGCTTATGTTTATTCACATGCATCAAACTCCTAAAGTATGTACATTTATAACACATTGATGGCATAAACTCATACATGAAAACAATATAATTAACATTAAAAAAAAAGTTAATAAGTGTGATAGTTTTTTTTTTCTTGGTAATGTAGGTGTGTTATACCTATAAATAAATAAAAATTAGGTTATTAGATATTTAAATACATAAATGCATGGATGTGCGTAAATACCCATTAAATTTATCTTTTAAATTTATTAATATTATTTAATAATTTAATTATAATAAATAAATTTAAATGAAAAAAATAAATATAAATTTAATAAAATGTAAGAAAGAAAATATATCAGATGATTGTTATAGTTCTCTTGACATTTAGCAGAACAACATCGCCTTGCGGGACCTCGACAAACATATCACCGACGATAAATTGAATCTCGTCCGTCTTCTTCTCTGTCATACTAATGACATGTGGCAGATAAAAAACGATGCATTTCAACCCAGGAAATGCTTCCACCAATGCAGCTGCCATCAAGCCCGTGCCACCTCCAACATCCACTAATGTCCTAATCCCCCGAAATGGCCCCTCTCCAGTACTCGCCATAACATTCATAAGAAAGTTGGAATCACATTCCATTCCCATATTAATCAAATCTGTAAACTGCGGTAGCTCCCTTGCCAGATTCCAAACCGCCTTCCCGTTTGCCATTGCAAAAGGTGTTATGGTGGCATCTGGTTTATGGAACCAGTGGGAGAGTTGATGATGTGAGTCCACGAAGCGGTGATTGAGACCTAGGAGAACAACAGGGGAGGTGTTAGGGTTGTAGGGAAAAAAGCTTGTGGTGAGGAGGAGGCGGGAGACGGGGGTCAGGTCGAAGGTTTCTTCGCCGAAGGGAGTGATGTGGGATTTAAAGATGCTTTCTTTGGAAAGGACGCGCATGATGTTGTGAAGATAGCGGGATTTGTCTTGAGAGATGGAGAGAGTGGAAAGGAGTTGGGAAATGGTGGTCGGCATGCCATGGCGGTGGATGGCACCGGGGATGTGAAGTTCAATGGCGCATTTTAGAGACATCGATTTGATATAGCTAAAGGTTTGGTTCCATAGAATGGCATGAGCTTCTAAGGTTTCTTGGATCACGTTGTCGGGAACTTTAGTGCTCGCAGCAGTCGCCATTCTTAATTTGCATCTATTTGAGTGAGCTATGGATATGGTACTGATGGAGTAGGCAATATATATAGATCTTGATCCAGCTTAATTACTCTTTTAATTAGCACTGACTGCAAGATTAATTAGACTAATTAAATCAAATTTATCAATTATCATATCATTTACCTATATATCTACTATTAATTAAACTAATTAAATCACATTTAATGACGTGTCTAAAATATCTGTCTGATTTATTAGTTGTCATTTCAATAATGACATGGTGCATACTAGTATAATTAATAAATATATTTTAAATAAGTTTTGGATTAGGATGTGAGTAGTTTTACTGCAGTTCTTTCATTTAATACATCGCGCGATCATGCCACATCTTTTAATACAATTAAATTATTATGCAGTCGTTAAAAGACAAATCATTGAAGAGTTAAACAATATAATTAATTTATCAGATATTGACTAATATATTAATTATATAGATGTAGTTTTGTGGGTTATTTAGATTTTTAGGAATGATATTGCTTCGTGGAATGAATCTATTGCTCCCGGAGCGTTGGCATTTGCATTAATTTCAACATATTTTTAGTTCATTTTATAATACAATGAGATTAATTTTAATATAAAAACTACTAATCTCATGTCCCATGTGATATCTATTAAGACACAAAGTTATTAGACAATTTCGAAGACCTTATGAACACTTCCTGCCTCTGGAGCTGTCGATGATCGTCTATCACTGTTGACTTCGCTTGCTCGTTGAAGCAAAACCCCTTGTGGAGTCACAACGTATGTTGCAAAGTAATGAATCATCCTTCAAAGCAGTGTATCATCCTGAACAATGAATAACAGTTCACCATAAAATCGGTGTAATGATGCACCTCGAAGATAGTACAATGATGCACCTCAAAAGACAGTGCAATAATGCGCCCCAAAAGACAGTGTAACAACATAATCAAACTATAATACAAAAATGCACCCCGAAGACGATGTAACAACATAAATGTGAAATAATATTATGAATAAAGCCATATAAAGGATCTAACGATGAATTATTACAATAATTGCTTACAATCATCGTTCCTAGAATACTTGAATTTATCCAGACCTATGAATTTCTCTTATTATAGCTCTCTGTCGCGCCTTATGTGACCAATTACAACCTACGTGATTCACAACTCATGAGGCTCCCAACTTCAGCCTGTGCGACAAATAGTCGTTATGGAGGCTCATCACTACGACCAACGTGACAAACTACGGCTTACGTGGCACATAACTTATGCAGGTCCATAATACATTCTTTATGGCCAACCGACATTTCTAAAACAACCATCTATGGCCTACATGGCCAACCAATATCATGGCTTTCAACTACAGCCTTTTATGACAAGCTGGCTTTATAAGCATCGTCTATAACATTCATAATGGTCTACCGCATTCATCGCAATCAACTATAGCCTTTGCGGCTAATTACATCTATTATTACTGAACTACAAATGTGAAACAAATATATCCATGAAAGATTGGTGTATCTCTAGTGGTGGACAAAATTAGAGAGAATCGTCTTAGATGGTTTGTTCATATTATTCATTGGCCATCTGATGATCTGATTAAGAGACTAGATGCTTTATATTTAACTTATGTTAAGTAAGGTAGCGATAGGCCTATAAAGACTTGGACAAATTGTATAAGAAAAATATCTTAATTCATTAAAGCTAAATTAAAATATGACATTTAATAGGATACAATGGAGAAAAAAAGATTAATGTGGTCGACCCCACCTAGTGAGATAATGACTTATTAATGATGTTGTATGGTTTACATCAATATTTTAATTTCATTTTTTTTTAATTCAAGGGATGAGTTGGACTATGTACTTACAATTACATGAGAATTATTTCAAATGAGTTAGGCACTTTGACTTTTTCCCTTTCGAAAAATTTTCGTGTAAAAATTTGATGTGTCTATGTGTGTGTGTCAATCCATAGTCCAATTCTAAGATGTTAAATTATTACTGTACCAACATGAATGTTTCAACACACAACAACTTAGAGATCGAGAGCTAGATCGAGAAAAGGAAAAGAATCCAAGAGCCGTTCTGAATTTGAAGACCCAACAAACACCTTCTATCTTCTTAGCTACGAATCATTGACGACCACCATTTGTTGGCCGCTATTGACCACTGTCGGTTGCGCCTTACTCAATGCAACAAAGCCCATTGCGGAGTCACGACATACGCTGTGAAGTTACGAATCACCCTACGGAGTAGTGCATCATCCTGAACACTATGCAATGATGCACTCCAAAGACAATGTAATGATGCACCCCAAAGATGGTCCAATGATGCACCATAAAGGTGTAAAGATGCACCCTGAATACGGTGTAATGATACACCCCGAAGGTGGTGTAACAACATACCCTACATATGGTGTAATGACATACTCCTAATATGGAGTCATGACTCACACGGTATCAAGAATTCCACGATAACTTCATGTAATAACTGCTTACAATTATCATGCTCAAAATACAATGAATTTATAGGACCCCTGAAGTTCTCTCCTCTCAGTTTTTCATTATGGTCTACATGACCAACTATGACCTATGTGATCCACAACGCATGTGGTTTTAAACTCCGGCCTCTATGGCCTACAAAAGTTATTGCAATTCAACTCTATGATCTATGCGGCTCACAACTCACGTAGCTCCCAACAATAGCTTTGTTGGCTTACGAACGTTATTGTAGCTTACCACTATGACCTATTTGATCAACTAAAAAATACATGGTTTACAGCTCATGCAACTCCCAACTTTCACCTCTATAGCTTGCGAACATTACCAAACTCACCATCATCCTATATGACCAACTGCGGCCAATGTAGTTCACAACTCATTGTCGACACTATTTTGGGTTGTGGAGTTGTTAAGTTGTCGACTGCTAGAATGTATATCCTAACACCCGTTTTAATTTAACTTAATAAATATATAATTTAGAAAAAATAGTATTTTAAAATTTTAAAAATACTAGACCGAACCGATCTCATATTCCCAGTAGTTTAAATAAACGAGCATAATAACGTTTGTAAATGAAAATTGTAGCAAATACTTTATGAAAATATTACAATCATGATCATCATTTCAAATAATTTTGCATTAATCAGAAATACCTATATTATGAAATACAATACATATCCGTCAATTATCTTCAAATACTTGCATCCAATTTATAGATTCTTTTTTAGATTAAAAATATATTTTGCTTTAGACTTCATTAGTTCTTTAGTATGTAATTCTTATAGCTCCATATATTTTATCCTACAAACTTTTTAATAATTCAATATGAGATTATTTAGAAAATAATAGCAAGAATCACAACACTCAACCATAGCCAAAAAGTACATAATCCTTCATTATTTGCTTCAACTCTTATCATGAAAGAAAAAAAAGTTAAAGTAATCATAATAAGCACCATAATATATAATAATAATAAGACTTGGAACCAAATAACAATTAATCAAGGATATACTTCGATAATAGATCTCATGTGATCAACATAGGGTATTATCTTGTAGTCTCTATAACCTGCGGTGACAAATAGATTGCGCCATTCACTTTCATCTCTTTCTTGTCCCATGCACGAAGCCAACATGTGCAAGTCAAATAGAAGCTGTGTCTGCAATGAAGTATGAGAGTTGAAGTTCAAACCAACCACCATGTCGATTATAATCACTTTTCCTTTAGGCGGAATTGCTTCTTTGCAACGTTGTAATATCTTGACGCAGTCTTCATCATTCCAATCATGTAATATGCACTATATGATATGAAATACTTCGCCATTTGATTAAACAAATTTCATAATAATTATCTCTATCCCAAGCAAGTGCAATAAAACTAAACTCCATTCCAAATGTTATTATGCATTTGTGAAATCATGTAAAAACCTACTCTCAATAGATTTTTTTTTTTTTTTTT
>JXCR01023588.1:45879-75730 GCA_002079205.1 Phalaenopsis hybrid cultivar
TCTTTTTTGTATGGGGAATCAGAAAAGTTTATGAAGGGTATGGCTCCTATTAAATGCGCTTCATTTAAAAAAAACAACATAATAAAATGTTATTTTTCGGTGTATTTTAATAAAAAACAATATATTTTTTTATTAATTAAATAAACAAAAATGTAAATATAAATAAATTTTAGAAAAAATATGCGTGAATTGTGTGGGTATGAATACAATTAAATTATATATATGATTTCATTGGCTTCATTTAGGAATGTAAATGAGTGAGTCAAATCAATTTCAAGTTATTGCTGCTCAACACTATGACATAGGTGACGAAATACAATCTATGTGATCCATAGCTCATGCATCTCCCAACCCTGGCTTCTATGACTTATGGACATTTTCCCAGCTCTCATTACAACTTAGGTGACCAATTATGATCTGTTTGGTCCACAACTCATGTCTCTCCCAAGTCCGACCTCTATGGCCGACGGATATTAGTGCAACTCATCACTATGAACTATATGAACAACTACATTCTATGCCGCTCACAGCTCATGGAGCTCCCAACTCAACCTCTGTGGCCTACGAATTTTATTGTATCTCACCACTACAACTTATGTGATTAACTACAATCTACATGACTCATAGCACATCCAACTTTCAACTCTGACATATGTGGCCTACGGACGTTATTACGACTCACTGGTCAATTTGATTATAAGTTTGCTGAAATCAAAGTTCTATATGACTTTTAGTCAAAGTTTAAATATTTCTTGCTCAAAACGTTATCTTGAGGCCCATCTCATGCCTCAAGATTCATGCTAGATGTTTGAAACTTATTGATGACGTATCAATTAAATTTAATTCTTATTCATCAATTATCTTAAAATACTTGCATGTAATTTATTATGCAAAGTCTTTTTTTTTTTCAGAATAAAAGTATATTTGCCTGTAGATTTCATCAGTTATGTAGTGTATAATTCTTATAGATTCATATATTTTATCCAGTTAACTTTTTAATAATTTAATATGGGGTTATCTTGAGAATAATAAAGACAATCACAATGCTCAGGCATAACCGAAAGTACATAATCCTTCATTATTTGATTTAGCTCTTATCATGAAAGAAAAAAAAGTTAAAGCAATCATAACAAGCACCATAATAATAATAATAACAATAATAATAATAATAATAATAATAATAATAATAAGACTTAAAATCAAATGATAATTAATTAAGGATAGACTTTAATAATTGATCTCAAGTGATCAACATACCTCGTTATCTTGTAGGTTCTATAACCTGCGATGACAAAGCGATTGTGTCATTCACCTTCATCTCTTTTTTATCCCATGTACAAAACCAACCACCATATTAACATAAAAACGGACTGTCTCCCGCATCATTGATGAGTAGAAGGGTCTGGGTCGAGCCCCCAAGGAAGACTCCTCTGAGTAACTCTGGATCCACTGTTGGATTATGACGGACTTCAGCAGAAAACCTGCTGAAGTAATCATTGAGCGACTCTCCTTCACTTTGACGAATTTTCTATAGATGGGATGAGTCCTTGACGATCCGTTAATTTTCCATGAACGGCTCTAGGAATAGTCTGACAAGCTCGTTAAAGGTATTTACAATCCCTCTGACAAAGAGTAGAACCGTGTTCGAGCATGTTCTTTAAGAGTGACCGGGAACAATTGACACAGAAGCACATCTGAGGTGCGTTGAATGTGCATGATGGTTCGATAATGATCAATATGTTCATAGGGTCAGTTATCCCTTTATAAGTGTTGATGTTTGGAAGCTTGAAGCTTGTTGAGATGGGGTGTTGGACGACTACATTCGCTAAGGGAGAGAATTCAGAGGATTCATGGATGTTATAGTGAGTGGGGAAGCATTCCTTTTCCTCTATAGGGAACTCTTCCCGGACGAGGCGATGTAGATCGTTACAAATGACATCATCTGGAAAGACAGCAAGACGTTGCAGTGTTAGGTGAGCTAGGCGAGATGGATGAGTGAAACTTGTTGTATCTAAGAGATTAGCATCACGACCTGACAAGGGAAGTGTTCCTTCTTAGGGAGGGGGCTGGTACGAGTTCCTCTGAGTAGTGTGTTTCTCGTAGGTCACTGAGTTAATGGTAAGCAAATATTGTTCAACGGTTGTGGATAGCGATTGTTGAGCTCTGCGTAGGAGCTATAGGATCTCTAGTTGAGACTCGATTCTGCACATTCAGTCTTCAATTGAGGGATCTGAGACACCTTCCTTGGTAGGATAACGCCTTCCAAGGCGGGAAGATGAAGAAGCATGTTGCCCATGACTTTGTGACTGCTCCCTGGAACGATAGGTGTTGGACCGGGATGCACGATTGTCACGAATATTGTACCCAGTCGCCATGTAGTAAGCCTCATAAGTTCTTTAGTGGTGGGATTGCAGTTTCCCACAGGCGCCACCAAACTGATGTGCGTCAGAAAATTTGCGACAATAGAGTAGCAGAATATCATCTTAATGTGATACGAACATTCAACATACACTCAGAAAAGAAAAAACAACTAATAATGACACCATAAATTTTTATGTGGAAAACTCATAAAGAGAAAAACCAAGAGTAATGTCCAACTAAAAAAGTTTCATTACAAAAAGATGATTACAGTTGCAACAAATTGTCTCACAGGCTGGAAATTATTACTAGTTTTTCCAAGTTACAACGTCAGTTGGCGAATTCTGGTTAGTAGTGGTAGATTGTGATCGGACGGTGACAACGGTGATTGACTACAGCAAAAGTGTTCGACGGCGATCGGCGATAGTCGATGGCGGCATGAGTGGTGTTGAACTTCAGTTTCTTCTCAAAGCTTCAAGTTCCTTTTCAAGCCTCAAGCACCCCCCTCATGAGAGGGGTGAGACTGTATTTATAGTGTTCTGGGTGCAATTAAAGCAGGAATATAAACCATTTTGACGAACGGTCCGCAGAGCGACGAACGGTCCGCAGTGCTTCCTTCGATCAGAGGTCGTTTGATGAACCTTTGAATGCCTTAGCAATGCATAATTGAGCAATATTGGGCTCGTTGAATTTGTCTTTTCGAGACACTCAATTCAACTATTAGCTCGTCAGATTCGACACCCATTTGACCTTTCAAATGTATCCAAAAAACTTCTAAAAGTGGGTTATTGGCTTGATCTGAGCTTAATTTGACTCGGATTAGATTGATTTTAGTGTTATTGGGTTCGTCTCATCAAATTGGTCAGTTTGACTATAAATTTGCTGAAACCGAAGCTTTGAATGACATTTTATCAAGATTTGAACATTTCTTACTTAAAAATTTATCTCGAAATTCGTGTAATGGCTCGAAAGTCATGTCAAATGACGATGAGAATTAATTGACAGCGCGTTTCAAGGAAATGCAAATTGTAGCAAATGCTTAATGAAAATATTACAATCGTGATATTCATTTCAAATAATTTTGTACTACTCACGAATACCAACATTATTAGATCTAGTTCATACCTGCCGATTATCTTCACTTACTTGCATCCAATTTATTATGGAAATTCTTTGTTAGATTAAAAATATATTTTGCTTTAGACTTGATTAGTTCTATAGTATGTAAATAGCTCCATATATTTTATCACAAATTTTTTAATAATTTTATATGAGATTTTTTTGGAAAAAAATAGCAACAATCACAATGCTCAACCATAGCCAAAAGTACATAATCCTTCATTATTTTCTTTTAACTCTTACCTTGAAAGAAAAAGAAGTTAAAGTAATCATAATAAGCACTGTAATGTATGCTAATAATAAGATTTGAAACCAAATAACAATTAATCAAGGATAGACTTCGATAATAGATCTCAGGTGATCAACATATTGTGTTATCTTGTAGTCTTTATAACCTGCGGTGACAAATAGATTGCGCCATTCACTTTCGTCTCTTTCTTTTCCCATGCAAGAAGCCATCATGTGCAAGTCAAATAGAAGTTGTGTCTGCAACGAAGTCTGAGAGTTGAAGTGCAAACCAACCACCATGTCGATTATAATCACTTTTCCACCCTTCTCTTTAGGAGGAATTGCTTCCTTGCAACGTTGTAGTATCTTGACACAATCTTCATCTTTCCAATCATGCAATATCCACTATATAATACGAAAATACTTCACAGTTTGATTAAACAAATCTCAAAATGATTATCTGTATCCCAAGCATATGCAAATCATTCCAAATTTTATCATGTATTTGTAAAATTATGTAAAAACCTAATCTCACATGATTTTATTTTTGAATGGCTAAATATAATATTTAATTGTATGATTTAACAGCGGCTAAATTTTTAAATTATATTTTAATAAAATTTATTATGTTAAATTGACACTTAAGAAAATAAAAATTTTGAAATCTACGATGATTTTATCACATCTAGTAAAAGCTGCCACATCAGTGGAAACTTTGTCATGCAAGAGGTGTTATAACTTTTATCTTTTAAATTTATTGGTATTATTTAATAATTTAATTATAAGAAACAATATTAGATCAAAGTGAACCATATATTTAATAAAATATAAGAAGGAAACTATATCAGATGATTTTTATAGTTCTCATGACCTTAAGCAGAGCAACATCGGCATGTGGCACTTCGACAAACATATCACCCGCGATAAATTGAATCTTGTCTGTCTTCCTCTCTGCCATACCAATGACATGTGGTAGGTCAAGAACGATGCATTTCAATCCAGGAAATGCCTCCACCAATGTAGCTGCCATCAAGCCGGTGCCACCTCCAACATCCACTAATGTCCCAATCCCCTGAAATGACAACCATCCCTTACTCGCCATAACATTCATAAGAAAGTTGGAATCACATTCCATTGCCTTATTAATCAAATCGTTAAATTGTTGTAGCTCCCTTGCTAGATTCCAGACTGCATTCCCATTTGCCATCGCAAAAGGTGTTATGGTGGCGTCCAATTCATGGAACCAACGAGAGAGTTGATGATGCGAGTCGACCATGTGGTGGTCGAGAATTAGGAGAACAAAAGGGGAGGTGTTAGGTTTGTTGGGAAAGGAGCTTGCGCTAAGGAGGAGGCGGGAAACAGGGGTGAGGTCGAAGGTTTCTTCACCGGTGGGGGTGATGTGGGATTTAAAGATGCATTCTTGGGAAAGTACGCGCATGATGCTGCGAAGGTAGCGAGATTTGTCTTGAGAGATGGAGAGAGAGGAAAGGAGTTGGGAAATGGTGATCGGCATGCCATGGCGGTGGATGGCGTCGGGGATGTGAAGTTCAACGGCGCATTTTAGAGACATGGATTTGATATGGCTAAAGGTTTGGTTCCATAGAATGGCATAAGCTTCTAAGGTTTCTTCTACTACGCTGTCGGGAACTTTAATGCTCGCTGCAGTCGCCATGCTTAATTTGCTTCTGGTTGAGTGAGCTATGGATATATTGATGGACTAGGCTATATATAGATCCTGATCCAGCTTAACTACTCTTTTTATTAGCACTGACTTCAAGATTAATTAGACTAATTAAATCAAGTTTAATGGCATGTCTAAAATAGTTATGTGTCAGTTGCCTCACCACATCCCTCAAGTCACACCTCCTCCATTCATTTATGTGTCAGATAAAGTTGTTAGCACCATACAAAATACAAAGGTAAATGGGCTTTTATATTAATCTTTTTTGTATGGGGAATCAGAAAAGTTTATGAAGGGTATGGCTCCTATTAAATGCGCTTCATTTAAAAAAAACAACATAATAAAATGTTATTTTTCGGTGTATTTTAATAAAAAACAATATATTTTTTTATTAATTAAATAAACAAAAATGTAAATATAAATAAATTTTAGAAGAAATATGCGTGAATTGTGTGGGTATGAATACAATTAAATTATATATATGATTTCATTGGCTTCATTTAGGAATGTAAATGAGTGAGTCGAATCAGTTTCGAGCCGTCATAAATTTAAGCTTGAATTTGATTGATTAATCGAGATCGAGGTACTACAACCCAGATCACAAGTCTATGAGGTCATACTCGAGATTAATAAAATGACAAATAGAAGTATCAAACTAGGAGAACATACAAGAAGTCATATAATGATGTTTATTAAAATCTTTTTTTAAATATTATAAAAAAAAATTCCAATAATTTATACTAAAAAATATATATGATAATTGAAACGTCATCAAATGATTTTATTACTTGGCAGAATCACGAGGCAATTGACATGGATCTCGATACATTTCAACAAGAAATATTCTGATTCAAAATAAAGATCATCTAGAACTCTGATTTCAGTAATCTTATAGTCATGCTGACCAGCTCAACGAAACAAACCCAATGATACCGAAATTAATTTGAGCTGCTTGCAGGAAAGCGCAAGAACAACTCCACAAAGACTATTCAAGCATCTCATTGAAAGAGGTATAAGCCTTAGGGGCAATCAGGATCTGCTTTATTTACTATAGAAGTGGGAATCCCAACCTAATATGGAATATATGCTACATAACACGTCACATATTGTTGTTCTTATGGAAAAAAGAAACTCTTAAGTGACCACATCGATTAATGATGAATGTGGGAACTCAAGAGTAATATTATTGTTTCCATTAAAGTCATGGTACTTATACTCAAGCATATTATTAGTTCAAATATGAGATCAAAATGTTAGTTTGGTAAGGGTATTCAAGTCAATTCATATAAAGTAAGATTCCTCATGTGCCTAACGCCTCTACTGGGGGGTAACATGCCAGAAGGCAACAGTGAGAGAATCCGGAGGGGTCTTACATGGCCAAAACTATAATCAAATATTATCCATAATATTATTCTTGAATTTGGTAGAAGCAATATTTTCAAGAAAAATATATAGTTCATTTTGGCCTATACCTAAGACTCGAGAAATAAAAAAATTTTCGAGCACTTCATGTTGGGTTAATTTTGTCCCAAGGAAACTTGATTCAACTTTATCCATAATATGTTAACATTCTCAAGCACCTTCAACTAAACAACCTAAGATGGGTATTACATCCTTGATAAATTTCATTGACTTTGTTAAAAATAGGTTTAACGTTGTCGAGCACCTCATGTTAAATAACTTAGGATGGGTCTTACATCATTGGTGAATTTCATTCAACTTTTTCTATAATAGATAAATTTCATTCAACTTTTTTAAACTATCCCGAAGATGTATAACTAAATACATTATCATAATATTTAAAAACTATATAAAGAAAAGGAAAAGCTACAGAGGAAAACACACTGTCACTATATACAAATGCAACATCAATCAAATAAAACATTACAAAAATCAATAAACTATCACAACAACTGCAATAAGTAAAGAGACACGAAGTGTTAATCTATTACAATATCCTACTCCTCATTAAAAATACACTCATGCAAGTCACTTTTAGCTTCACCCCCTTTTTGAACCAGAGGGTGGATCTTTAGACGTCTTGCCAGAAGACACTTCCTTTGTGTCAGCTACAAACAAATGGTGTATTTGATGAACCAAGTTTCATAAACCTTGATGAAACTCTTTTCCTACAAACCAGAGGGTGGATCTTTTGAAGAGCCAACATCTTTCTTTAGAAATGTCCCACATTCTCAGTATTTTGACTGAGAATAGCCCTTCCCACCATTAGTTTTTCATGAGTATTCTTTAGCTCTCGACTTTACAAAGAGGAAATTTGTGATGGTAGATAATTCAATCTTATATTCTACTAGTTGATTCCCCAAGGCTAATTTACTCTAGCATTATAAATCTGTTTATACTCGCCAAGAAAATATTTGATGATTGTGAATGTTGTGTTTCATGCTTTTGATGAAAGATTTGGCTCATCTTTGATAAGTGTTGATATCTCCTCCTTAGGATTCTGGAAATTCCTCTGATTTCAGGGTGTGGGATTCAACGAACATAACTAACTCAAGGCATGAAAAATCTTCTCCAAGAAACACATTGGCCTAAAAGGAACTCTGGGTTTGTTCAATGTCAGCTCAAAAGAAGGCATACAACAGACCAAAGGAACTCTATGGGTGACACAATGATGGTATAGAGGGAGGCTCAATAGCATGTTGAAGGACTGCAAGTGTCACTTCAGCCAAAATGGGAGAATTGTGCCTTCCCCTTCACCTTTTAAGCATATTTATAGGCTCAACATTATGAGAAATGGTTCCAAAATCCAAAAGAAACAAAAAAAAAATGAATTCCAAGTCCAAGTGTGTCACTCATTTTATTTCACACAATCAACAGTTTTCCCACATGACATATGTCTTGCTTGATTAAAATCCCATGTGATTTCACTACTTAGCATGGTTTGTGCCTGACGAATCACAATCCATGTGCTGCACAGCTAGTGACATGATCTGTGATCCAGGCTGCTGACCCAACCTGTACTGTGTCTTCAAATCTATCTCGCACTGTCAACCCGGCTTGACCTGGTGGCTTGGTAATCGAGGATAATTCATCTCTAGCGGCTTGCCTGTCCGGCTTGTTGTCCCATCCCGCTCGTAATTTGCTAACCCAATATGATCAATTGTAACTCAGTTAACATGCACCTGACCCACCCCCACTACCGCGCCCATGGTATTTACTAATCCATTTGACCAATGCATAACCCGAACCATCACTTGCGTGTGTCTCCCATGCATTCAACGACAACCGCCGCCGTCTGCCTGCAGCCACTATGGCCTTCCACCATCCACCGCCCGTTGCTAGACAACTCTAAATATTTCTAAACTTTTTAGTTTATTTTCATTATTTTGATTATTTTCAAATGATACAAACTAAATTACACAAAAATAGGGAGCAACTGATACATCATCAACAAATTTTACCATTTTACATTAATCATGAGACATTTATTAGAAAAAAATGTTACATTTTAATTAAAAAATCATCTTTAGCTCCAATTTTTGCAAACTTACAATCAAGTTGATCGACTCGACGAGACAAACCAAATAATACCAAGATTGATCCAATCTGAGTCAAATTAAGCATGAATCAAGTCATTAAACCATTTTTGGAGGCCTTGGTTGATTGTTTAGGGGGTCAAATGGATTGAAAATTTGTTGGGTCTATAATCTAATTAAGCATCTTGACGAGATGAATCTAACGATTCTAAGATCACTTAATCGCAAGTTCAGTAATGCCATCAGATCATCAAAACACCCCTTATGATCAAGGGGAATCATTTGAGTTGTTAGATAGAGTGATTATGGGAGTTATTAGTCAAATGACCAAAATGTGTCTCCCTTGAAGCTTATAAATAGACACACATCTCTTCACTTGAGGGGGAGAAAGGAGGAGGAGCCTATTTCCAGTATTTTTGTTGACTGAAGACCTAACGATAACTCTCAATCTCTAAACTCACTGGCCATCATAAACCACTACTCGCCGACCACTTTAGACCAGCATCGGCTCCCCCATGTTCGTCGTTGTTGGTGGACTTTATAGAGTAACGAAGTAACCTTCAAAGTAACAATGCACATTGCAGAGTAATGAAGTACTCAATTGAGTGATGAAGTCTTCTGCACATGGAGCAACACATTATTCTAACTATCGTGTAATGACGTATCCTAAACACGATGCATAAAAAACCCAACAATAACTTCTAGTAGCAAGTTTTTTCGATCTCTATACAACGATTCTTTCTATATACGAACATTGTACTTGAAAAAAACTTTTAGTCTTTTACTCTTTGTGGTTTGTCGGCACTAAAAAGTTGAAAGTTGTTAAGTTGTCAGCTGCTATGATGGATATCTTAACACCCGTTTTAATTTAATTTAATACATATATAATTTAGAAAAAAATAGTATTTTAAATTTTTGAAAATATAAAATCGAACCGATCTCATATCTCCAATAGTTTAAATAAACGAGCCTAATACCGTAAGCAATGTATCTACCCCGAAGGATAAATACACTACTTACTAAATAAACTAAAGATTGTATGACATTTGTTTAAATATAAGAAAACTATTTTTATTTATAAGCCGACAATTTCTTCTATTTAATATGAAGAATCAAATATGGTTTATATCAAGTTGGGTTCGGGAATGCTTCTTATAAAGGCAAACCACTATAGTTAATTACATCCTAGATAATCGAGGTCACCTAAGAAAACTCTCGATAAAAATCAAGGGATATTATCTTCAAAGAGGTCAAAGGGTTAGGACTTTTAAACAAAATTGGACAAAGAGGTGTGAAAGGGGAATCAAAAAAAAGAAAAACTAGGGGATGTCACAGATCATGAGGAGAATCTCGACGACTTCCCAAGCTATCCTATGATTTGGCTTCAATTTTAGATATTACAATTATTGAATGTTTCATCCTACCAATTTTATTAATTAAGGTTTATATTTGTGTGAAACGATCATACAAATAGTCTGAAAGATGTGAAGATTTATATCGTGACAGACGACAACCTCGGAATGCCAAAGTAGATTAATGCTTAAATTGTAAAGCAGAGCTATACAAATGTCAAAAGATAAATTGAGAATTTATGTTGCATAAGCGAATGTCGGCAATATTTTGATTGGAGGAGTTACCCGTTGAAAGCTGTTGATCGCCGGAATTGAAATCTAGTCGCCCGCTTTGTAAGGATATTTAATTTACATATATATATGTATATATATATATATATATATATATATATATATANCGATCTGCGAAACCATTTTATTTTTCGACAAATTTTCATATTTAATACAAAAAATAAATATAATTTAGATTAAGCTGGGTTCGGAAAAGCTTTCTATAAGGGCAAACCCTTATGGTTAATTACATCTTAAATGACCGGAGTCACCTAAGAAAACTTTTGATAAAAATCATGAAATGTTAACTTCAAAGAGGTCAAAAGGATATGACTTTTCAACGAAATCAGATAAAGAGGAGTGAAAATGGATTAGCTAAAATTTGGAACACTTTATTGTAGAATCTAAAAAAGAAAGAACTAGGGAACGTCATAGATCCGGAGGAGAATATCAGTGATTTCTCAGTTTATCCTATTATTTGGCTTCAGTTTTGAGGAGATATTATTTAAATGTTTCTTGCAAATTTTATTAATTTAGGACTTACACTTGTGTAAAATGATTACACAAATAGCCTGTAAGATGTGAGAATTTAGGTCGTGACGAAAGACAACCTTAGAATCCTGAGATGAGTTAGAGCTTATATTGTACAATAGAATTGTACAAAAGCCTAAAGTTAAGATTGGGGATTTATGTCGCACTAGGCGGACAACCTCGAAATTCTATGGATTGTTGTTTAATTCTTAGGAATGGTTTAGCTGGTGTAGACATGTTTTGTTGTTGAAGATGGTCATGTTGCTCATAATGCTAGCTCCGAACTCCCCGTCGTAGCACCTTCGAGTTCGGTGTTAATTATATGTGTATATGCAATTGTTAAGTCAACGATCTGCTGTCAGGTACCACCTATGAAACCAACTACTGGCCTCCTATTTTAAGTTATAGTGTGTAAAAGAAATAATAGCAGGTACAAGTATGATGACAAAAATTAAAAAATGAGTCAGCATGCATTGTATCAACAAAAGAACTACCGCCTGAAAAACTCAAAAAAGTGTGACAAATGACCGATGACGAAAGAAAACTCGAGAAAATTGACAAATGACTCACGACAAAAATATCAAAGTAAAAAAAAAAGGACAGCAAATGACAACTCAAAGAAAGTCATCGAAAACACGAGAAAATCCCGGAAAAAGACCATGTGTGCTTTACCAAAAGTTCCAATAAAATCACGTGAAAAAGCCGAAGAGAGAAAACTGCAAGCACTCAGGTCGTGGCTAGACTCATATATTATATATTTGTACTCAAGTGACATCGAAGGTTGTTATCGGTCACGCGGATGTATAGAGTTCGCTACTCAACTAGAAGGGTGTCCTACTAAACCTAACTTAGGAGGGTACTCTTTAGACCGGCACTGGTAATTGACAAGTGGACAACTGAGTTACAATATATTTAAAATTTATATTTTAGCATGCATATGAATTTCACGCATATAAAAGAAAGTTGTATCAATTTTGTATTGAAAATATTTTTATAAATATCGTATATGTTTTAACCAAATCTGTTTCTTATCAATTTTGAAATGTATAGTTAGTTGTTCACGAGTCGATCACGCCGTCGGATGTAGGACAGCTAACAACCTAAGAAGGTACGGGTCCCCCGCTAGTCTTGTGTCGGTGAATGGTATTATCATCCTACGGTTCATCAGGTCCCAGAATTGAGTTCTGATGTCGTAGGATGAAATATTATTCTGTTCTACCACCGGTGTGCCTTTATCATCACCGCCCTAAGCCCAAATACAAAACCGACCTACTTGCGATCTTGTTTGATGGTTTCACACATAATAAAATGCTATATGTGTACACTTCTGCATCAGACATAAACACCTAAAACTGAACCAAGAAGCAAGGAAAAAATAAAAATAAAAATGGAGATGAGAGAGAGGAGGAACTGATCCACCTAGAAGATCGAAAAGGTGATGGGTGAATCAATCCTCAAAACCTATGACGAAAAAACATGAAAAGGAAGGCCGAAGATCCTTGAATCAATCCAAAAAAGATATCATTTTGTCAAATTTTATAAATGGATCAACCCAAGAAGGATATCCCTTCCAATTCTTATTTTGAACAAGTAGAACTGGCCCCAATCAGTGTGACGATTGTATACACGGCTTCACCTCTACCTACATACTCGCATACCTAAGCCTGAACTCAAATGTGGCATTTATGTTCTTCAAATTTTAATGTCGAACCCCAACTCTTCCCAAACGACAATTTCACAAATTTTCAAATCCTTCATGAACCCAATTCATATCAACCTTATGCTTTCCCAAAATGAAGTTTTAAGGGCCTTTCAAATTTTTCCAATCGAATCAAAGGATTATGATCCACAAATGACATCCTCGAAATTATTAAAATCTTGTAAACAGTAAAACCATCTAGCTCCAATTTCAACCACAAGCCTATCGCACTGTAAAAGTGTAATATCATCCAAAATAACATATAAGTGCTCGCGGCCAAGGCAATCAAGAGGGCAAAATGAACGTGAATATACCTCCAACAGGCTCACGGATAGGGTCAAGAAAGAGCACAACCAAGTCCCAACATAAACATTCATGCACGTTGATTCTGATATTTTTTATATGTAAGAATTTATGAAGTTGATACCACTACTTAAAAATCTTAATCCCCGATAATGACACCAAAAACTTGATCTCAAGCAAGGTAAGATTTCAATTATATTTTTAGGGATTCTACGCAATTATATGTATCATTATTAAGTAATATAGGGCTTTCTGATTAAGCCTCAAATATCGATCTCACGAAGATCGAGGCTAATCACGACGGCTTTCAAGAGAAACTCTAGTTTAAAATAACACGCCCTAGCTTGGAAGATCGTTAAAGGTTTGGTTTTGATTATATCATAAAATTATCACTACAATACTACTTCTACTCGTAAACTAAAATAATTAATGAAAATCAAAAAGTGAGGTTTAATATATTAAAATTACTCTTCCTCATACAATGTAATTAGTGATATGTGTAAAAGTAAAATAAGTAGTGAGAGAGATTATGACAAGTAGGAGCAATTATATTCTTTACCCTTACTAGAGATGTTATAAAGAATATTTGTTAATCTAAAGTTTGAATAATTATGAAGACGGGCTAGGCAGGGAATATACAAGCTCTCACTCTAGAGTTCCCTCTTATCCCTCCATCTAGATGCTAACATCTCGCATCAAAACCTAAAACAATAAACCAAATTAGAGGGCTTTAATCTGTCACTCTGAAGTCTTCTAATTCTACACCCGTTAAAGATTATTTCCCTATTTATTTGCACTTAATCATATGGACTATATTATCTTCCATACAATCTCATTTGATTCTACCATTCTACCATAGTTGATTGAGAAACACCATCTCGGATCTTATATATTCTCACAACAGATTTTAACATGCAAGTTAATTAAGTTTACATATAAATGAAGAACAAAGTAAAATCATCACAATATATTCTCACTCTACACAATTTTATATCCTACACATGTATACTAATTCATTATGAGAGGAAAGAGTAAATAAAACTACTCAATACACATGGAAAAACAACAAAAAATTTTCATTGAACAAGACTTTAAAATCATACAAACAAAGTTTTAGATTCAAATCAAAATACAATAAAAATATTTATCTTAGATAGAAATCAAACTCTCCTTGTATAATAAAAGCAATCTCCTTACAATCATCTCCAAGAATAAAGTGAAAAGAATAGAAGAAATCTCTCTTTTTTTCTCTCTCACATTGTCGCCCCACTTGGGGCTCACATGCACAAGCCTTCTTCTCCTCTTCTAATTAATTCAATAGCCCAAGAATTATTTTAAATACATTTTCAAGCCTTTTTTTTATAATTTCCCAAGAGAAGCTTAAGTTTCTTTTCAAAACTGTCCATATTCATTGAATCTTTCAAATGATGCCTGAAATGCCTTTTCTAGAAGTCCATATTCATTGAATCTTTCCGACAAACTTCTCAAGAGATGCACGAAGCACCGCTTCAAAAATCATCCAAATCCGATATATATTCTAGAAGATATGTTGAAAACTATCACCGGTGCCTAAGCGTCGATTTTTTGGCGCTTCAACGCTTCCCTCTCTGTCGGGGACGCATAAGCGCCATATTTGGGCGCTTAATCGCCGGGCGCAGATGTGCCCCAATTTGCTCCGGTTTGGTCCATTTTTGTTCATTTTGCTCCAATTACTCCAAATTCTTCAATTTGACATGTCTACAACCAAAAACATAAGAAAACATACCTTTAAAATGCAATATGTTCATAAAATATAGCATGAAAAATAATACATTTTTGGACGTATCACGCGTCATCCAATTCCTCATCCTTAAAAAATGCCTATATTAGATATGCAAATACATGAGTTATTGTAAACTCTTTTCTTTATTCTTAGTGAAATAAACATATTCATGCATAGGTTCAAAAAGCGTCAAAGCAATGTATATGTAAATATGGAAGCTTGGATGTGAGATACAAAAATACGCAGGAACCTTATGCCACAAACTCAAACCCTCTTAAACTTTCAGATTTTTTTGTTTTATATACAGTTTCACCAAAAATAAGAGTTTCACTTACAAACATAGCACCCAACTCTCATGTATTCACGTATCTAATACCTAATTTTCAGACTTTGCAAATGAGCAAACCAGAATTTTTAAACTTTTACAAAAATGCCACCCAAATCCATAAAGTTTGAGGAAAGAAAGCTGAAATTCATTTCCAGCATGTGTTCGAACAAAAGAGCAGCAGGAAGTCAAAATCGAGCCACCCACATAAGTTCCAATGGCTTAAAACCAAAAAATTCATGCAACAAGTATTTCGAACAAAAGGGAGTAGCCACAAGAAATGGAACCGAGCACAATACAAGGTTATATATATATATAGCTTTCACAGAGGAGAAATAAACATGGCATTCCATATGCAGTTCGAGCAGGAGAGTAGCAAGAGACAAAAACTGGAATAAATCGCTCTTTTTATTTTCAGCATATATGAGATTGAATCAGCATAAAGAAAGATGAAAGTAACTCTTCTCAGAGGTTAGATGAGTCGTCAAATATCATTGCAAAGGTAAAGGATGCTAAGAAAATAAATAGACAACCTACACATGCTTGAGTACTGAACTATACCCCCTTCATAAACTTTTTTTTCTTTTTAATATCACGAAGCATATAAAGTACATTGAATCGGCCATAATAAAATCGAATCAACGAGCTATAAGGCATTTCAACAATGTATAACATACAACTTAAGCAAAGGAAGGCAACCACGGCGAGCCGATTCTATAATTTTTTTGAACTATCGAACTAATATATTTTATAAATGCATGAATGTATCTAAATAACTCTTAAATTTATCTTATAAATATATTAATAATATTTAATAACTTAGTTATAATGAAAAATATTAGATGAAAAGGAATAATAAATATAATAAAATATAAGAAAGAAAATAAATCAGAAGATTTATGTAGTTCTCTTGACTTTAAGCAGAGCGACATCGACATTCAAGACCTCTACAAAACATATCTCCTACAACAAATTGAATCTCGTCCATCTTCTTCTCTGTCATACCAATGATATGTGATAGATAAAAAACAATGTATTTCAACCCATGAAATGCCTCTACCAATCCAGCCACCATCAAGCCAGTGCCACCTCCAACATCCACTAATGTCCCAATCCCTCGAAATGGCCTCCCTCCAGTATTTTCTATAATAATCATAAGAAAGTTGGAATCACACTCCATTGCCTTATTAAACAAATCATTAAACTATGGTAGCAGCCTTATGAGATCCCAGAAAACCTTCCCATTTGTCATTGCAAAAGGTGTTTTGGTTTATAGAACCGGTGGGACAGTTGATGATGTGAGTCGACGAGGTGGTGATTGAGGTTTAGAAGGACAAAGCGAGAGGTGTTACTGTTGTGGTGAAAGGAGGTGGTCGTGAGGGGAGCTGGAGCCAGGGGTGGTGTCAAAGGTTTTTTCACCGGAGTGAGTGATGTGGAGTTTACATATGCATTTTTGGGAAAGAACGCGCATGATGCTGCGAAGGTAGCGAGAGTTGACTTGAGAGATGGAGAGAAAGGGAAAGAGTTCAGAGGCGGTGGTCGACTTTTCGTGGCGGTGGATATCATCGGCGATTTAAAGTTCAATGGCGCATTTTAGGGACATGGATTTGATGTAGCTACAGGTTGTTGAGTAGGTGGAGCCTGGTCCACCTCTTGCTATGTCAACTCTTTTTATGGCAGGTAATCAGAAATTAGTTGCTAATTAATTTAGTTCCATTTGTGAAGTATTGCCGGGATTTCTCTCCATAAGTAGATCCCGCCAAACTTTGTTCCCGCTTTCTTCTCTGTTGTAATTCCGTGAATTAAGGTTTTTTTAATTGGGCTAATACTTCTTTAAATAATGGATTAACACAAAGCTAAATTGGCTCTTTCCAAAACCACCTCTTCCGCTGCAGGAAGAAAAATTGCAATAATTAGCTTTTGTTGCATGGTCCCTTTGGCTATGATTGCTCTCGGGTGGAGAGATAGAGAGAAATTGTGGGGAGAGAGAGAAGACGAGTAGAGAGAGAGAGAGAATTCTTTCTTGTAAGTCTACGTGGTCGACGGTGTAATCCTCAAAGCTAATAAAATCCTCTGCAGCTTCGTGGATGTAGGCAATTTGCCGAACCACGTAAATCTTGTGTCGCCTTTTTCTGGTGTAATTTTCTCGATCTGTTTTTTTTCGTTTTATTGTCGTTATTTTTTTTTTCATAACAACTGGTATCAAAGCTTGGTTCGATGTTGAAAGAAAACGATGGGCGGAAACGAAGTGATGACATCGGGGATCGAGAAGTTCAATGGCACAGATTTTAGTTACTGGAGGATGCAGATAGAAGACTACCTTTATGGGAAGAAACTTCACCTGCCGTTGCTGGAAAAGAAGCCGTAAAAGATGGACGAGACGGAATGGAATCTGTTGGATCGACAGGTTCTGGGGGTTGTTCGATTAACCATGTCAAGATCTGTTGCCCATAACGTCATCAAGGAGAGGACTACTGCAGATCTCATGACAGCTTTATCAGACANGTCGTTTTTTTTCATAACACAGGCTTGGTTCCATAGAAATGCTTGCCACAGTCGGCATGCTTAATTTGCTTCTGGTTGAGCAGCTATGGATAAGATACTGATGGACTAGGCTATGTATAGATCTTGATCCCGCTTAATTATTGTTTTTATTATCACTCACTACATGATTAATTAGGCTAATTAAATCTAGTTTAAAGGTATGTCTAAAATATCTACTTATCAGTTATCATATCATTTACCTATACACCTACTATTAGTTAAACTAACTAAATCACGTTTAATGGCATGTCTAAAATATCTAAATGACACATTAGTTGTCATTTCAATTATGACATGATTCATTTAGGAATATACGTATTAGTAGAATTAATAAATATATTTTAAATAAGTTTTGTATTAGGATGTGATTAGTTCTACTGTAATTGTCTTTAATTTAATGCATCACGTGATTCATGTCATGTATTTTAATACAATTAAATTATAAGGCAATATTACAAAGATGAATCATTGAAGAATTAGTTAATATATTAATTATTAGTTAATATATTAATTATTAATTAATGTATTAATTATAGAAACGTTGTTTTGTGGGTTATTTAGATTGTTAGAGAATGATATTGCGTCGTGGATTGAATCTATTACTCTCGGAGCGTTAGCATTTGCATTAATCTCAACATATTTTTAGTTCATTTTATAATACAATGATATTAATTTTAATATAAGAATTTTCAATCTACTGTCCCGTGTGATACCTATTAAGACAACTAAATTAGTAGGCAATTTCACTAAATTAAAGAGCTAAATATAGCCAAATTATAAAACAATACAACTAAATTATTAGGTAATGTCAGACTGGCCAGCTCAGCGAGATAGGCCTAATGATACAAAAATTGGTCCAATTTGAGTCAAATTAAGCTTGTATTAAGACATTAAACCACTTTTAAAATTTTAGGTGGTCCATTACAGGATAAGAAGGACTCCAACTCTAACAATCTTATATTTGAATTGAGCATTTCGATGAGACAAATCAAACAAGCTCAAGATCGCTCAATTCTGATGTTATTAAGGCACTAAAATGTTCAAAATATGTCGTCTGATTGTGAAAATCTCTCTAGGCTTCTGATGGAGTGGTCTAGATTTTTTCCTTATTTGCAGAGAAGGCAAAGGAAGAGAAGATGGAGGAACTTCTATTAATGAGATCGAGAGCTAGAACGAGAAGAGAAGATGGAGGATTCGAGAGTTGTAACGGATTTGATGACTTGGTGAACACTTTCTACCTCTACAGCTATTGACTAGCGTCGATCATTGTTGACTGCCCCTAATCGTTGCAGCAAGCCCCTTGTATAGTCATAATGTATGTGCAAAGTAACGAAGCACCCTCAAAGCCGTGAATCATCCTAAACATTGTGTAACAATGCACCATGAAGTCGATGTAATGATACACCTCGAAGACAGTGCAATGACGCACCCCAAAGACAGTGTGACAACACAATCGGAATACAGTACAACAATGCACTCTGGAGATGGTGTAACAACATACTTTCAAAATCATATTATCAATAAAGCCACATAAAGAATCTAAGAATGAATCATTGCAATAATTGCTTGCAACTATCGTACTAAAAAACATGAATTTATCTGAACCTATGAATTCTTTCTGTACAACTCTCTATTGCGGTCTATGTGACCAACTACAACCTACGTGGTTCACAATTCATGCAATTCTCAACTTTGAGATTTGTGGCATATTGACGTTATTGCGGCTCAGCACTATAACCAATATAACCAATTACGACTTACATGGCTCATAGCTTCTGCAGCTCCATACTACATTCTTCGTGGCCAGCCAACGTTTTTGAAGCAGCTATCCATGGTCTACATAGCCAACTACTACTACAATTTTTAACTATAACATGTATGACAAGTTGGCTTTATAACCATTGTCTACAACATTCATAATGGTCTACCACGTTCTTAGCAATCAACTATAAACTTTGCGGCTCATTACCTCTATTTTTATTGAACTACAATATTGAAACAAATGTATCTTAGAAAAGTTTGGTGTAGATGCAGTGGCGAACAAAATTTGAGAGAGTCGTCTTAGATGATTCTACCATTTGATGATCCGGTTATAAGAGTAGATGCTTTAGATTTAACTTATTTTAAGTAAGGTACTGATAGAACTATAAAGGCATGGGAAAGTTGTATAAAAAAATCTTAATTTATTAGAGTTAAATTAAAATATTGCATTTAATAGGATACAATTGATAAAAAAAGATTAATGTGGTCAACCCCACTTAGTGGGATAATGGCCTGTTGTTGTTGTTGTTGTACAATTGTACATCAATATTGTAATTTCATATTCTCTAATTCAAGAGAAGAGTTGGCCTAAGTACTTATAATTACATGGTGGATTATTTAAAATGGATTAGGTCCTTTGATTTTTTCCCTTTGGAGAATTTTTCATACAAAAATTTGAGGTGCCTTCTGCTTGTTTATTTTTCTTTTATTTGTGTGTGTGAGTCAAATCACAGTCCTATGCTAAGATGTTAAGTTATTACTTTTCCATGGTGAATTTTCCAACACACAATAACTTAGAGATTGAGAGCTAGATCGAGAAAAGAAGGAGAATCTGAGAGTCGTTCTGAATTTGAAGACCAGACGACACCTTCAACCTCAGCTATGAATCTTCGTCGACCACCATCTATTGGACACTAATGACCATCATTGATTTCCCCCTACTCATTGCAACAAAGGCCCTTGCATAGTCACAACGTACGTTGCGGAGTAACAAAACACCCTACAAAGCAGTGCATCATCCTAAACACTATGCAATAATGCACTCCGAAGACCCAAAGATGGTGCAGCGATGCACCATGAAAACGGTGTAAAGATAAACTCTGAATATGGTGTAATGATACAGCCCGAAGATGGTATAACAACATACCCTACATGCGGTGTAATGACATACTCCTAATATGGGATCATTATTAACATGGTATCAAAGATTCCACAATAACTTCCTTTAACAAATTATTACAAATGTTGTGCGCTAAAAATACAATGACTTTCATTGGACCCCTGGCGTTCTCTTCTCATTGCTCTTCATTATGGCCTACATGACCTCCTCTGGTCTGCGCGGTCCACAACTCGTGTGTTTCAAACTTTGGTCTCTGTGTCCTACAAAAGTTATCGTGAACCGACACTACGACTTAGGTGACTCTCAGCTCACGTAGCTCCCACCTGTAGTCTCATTGGCCTATGAACGTTATTATAGCTCACCATTATGACCTATATAATCAACTATAAAAACCATGGACCACAACTTATGCAACTCTCAACTTTGGCCTCTATGGACAACGAACATTACGAGAACTCACCATTATGGCCTATAGGACCAGTTACGATTTATGTATACCACAACTCATGTAACTCCCAACTCTAGCAACTATAGCCTACGTATATTGTTGTAGCTCATCACTATGGCCTAAGGGACATAGCTCATGAATCTTCAAACTCTGGCTTCTACGGTTTATGCACATTATCTCAACTAACCATTAAAACTTATGTGACCAACTATGACCTACGTGGTCCACACCGCATGTAGCTCCCAAGTCCGGCGTCTATGTCCCGCCAATATTGTTGCAGCTCACCACTATGGCCTTTATGACCAACTACATCTTATGGGGCTCAAAGTTGTGTATCTCCCAACGCTGCTTCTATGGCTTATGTACATTATTGTAACTCACCACGATAGTTTATGTGACCAACTATAGCCTACATGACTCATAACACATGCAGCTCGTATGTGACCTAGGGACTTTATTGCAGCTCATCCTAGAGCCTAAGTGTCCATCTACAACCTACATGACTCGCAACTCCTATTGCTTTCTACTACATCCTCTGTGACTAGTTGACACCCTTGAAGAATTTTTTTTGCCTTTAATCATCTACTTGGAAGAATTTTTTGGGAGATGATGTTCCATTACATGTGTTGGAGTTCCTTAGATTTGCTTTCACATGTGATTGTTTCACATACAATGGAAGAGAAATTTTTTTATTTGTAATTCTCATTTATTGATAGCTTGAATGGCAAGCTCTGATAGAATGTTTGGAGGATCATTACCACAGGAGCAGTTTATTCAGCACTAAATCTTTTCTCGGTGTTTCAGTTTTTTGTATAGTTTATATTTTGTAGTTGTTTACTATCATTTGTTGTCTAGTAGATGTTCAACTTAGTTATTATTCTATTGTTCTTCATTCAGTTGTGGTTGTTGTTGTCTCTGACTTGTTAACAATATTAAATTAAAATAAAATTTTCTGCTTATTTTTTGTTATTTTCTATAAATAATTTTATGTTTTCAGAATACAAAATAGATTTATATATTTCTTAGTCACGTGTAGCGCTATCGGGAATACGATCGGTAACCTCTTGTAGCAAGTTGTGATTGATTATGATCCTACACATTGATGACATTAGCACATCCTCCCACAACCAAATGACTTAAAAACTAATGATGACATTAGCACATCCATTTGTATTTAACAAAAAACAATTGGCACCACTTGAGCCATGCAAATCATTATAAAAATACAAATCTTAATATGACCTCTCTTGATCTAGTGAATAGAGATACGTTGTCTACATTCATAAGAACTTAGTTTCGAGAAGCCAATGGTGACATTTGCACTAGTTTATGATTAAAACCACTTACAATCTTAGAAACTCTCATAGATGCATACAAAGTAAAGCGGCCAACAAATCAATCTTTTTCTTTCTTTCTTCATTCTTATTCTGGGACGTAGATGTGGGCCGCCCACTCTATTTTCGGGGCCACCACTCGAGTAATTTAATAGTTCGAATAAATTTAAAAATTATTAAATTTATTTAGGATGAGTGTACGAAGTTTAGATGATAATTCAAATATTTATTACAATCATCTGAAAGTAAATCTAATAATTGTGAAGTCCTTCCTAAATTTTGATATCATATCTGTCACTTTTGCCTCATATGTTAGGTTGCAAACTGATGTAGTTTAAATCGAGTTTGGCATGCAACAAAACTAAAGCAACCATTCAATTACAATCAATAATCTTGAAGTCTATTTTCCTTTTGAATATCGTGAACTTATATATATTTAAAAGGTTGATCGTCAATAAATTCCAGTGTCTGACTGAGGGGTGGACCCTCCTTCCAGAAAAGTGTACAATTCGATCCAACTCCAACTTATATTTGGAAATCAAGTTGAAACCGGTTAAGACAAATAAATAAATATACAAATACAACATATGCTATCAAGTAGTAATAATTGGGTTGGATTTTTTTTTTCTATTTTGGAAAAGATAGTTCAAAGGGTAATTTGTACGAATCAAACTCGCAAATTTACGATAGAAAATTATATTCTTAACTATTGTGATACGGGTGAAATATAATGTAGTCCACCATTGTGAAGCTGTGGGGACGAAATCGAAAATTTTGTGATCGAAATAATAATTTCAAAAATTTTAGTTACAAGTTTAAATATGTCACACTTTTAATGGAGTATCTCGATACAAAAAATTCACGAAAGAATGTATAAAATGTTGGTGATAAGGCACCAACAATTTTTTATCACCTAGCTATAATCTTGAGGTAGGACTCGAATCTTGAGATAATTCTTTAGCAAAAAAAGTTCAAACTTAAATTGAAAGTCATCCAAGATTCTGATTTCAATAAAAATACAGTAAAACTGACAGGCTCGTTGATACGGACCCAACAATAACAAAATTCGTTTAATCAAAGTCAAATGTAACCTAAATGAATCTATTTTTAAACCACTTTTAAAGCTTTCTGTATATATTTGGAAGGTCAAACGAATTCCAAATTTAATAAGTTTATAGTCAAATCAAATGTATTTGCGAGAAGAATTCAAAGAGTTTAAGATCACTCAATTTCGACATTATTAAGACTTTCACAAGTCCACCAAAGGTCATTCGAGCGAAGGAATATCTTTGTAATGGTTGATAGAATGGTCTAGATGTCTTTCTTATTCATAAATAACCCTACCCCCCTCTCGAGAAGAAACCTATACCTTAAGCCATACAAAGACTAAAGCTTTGAAGAAGAGTTGAAGTCCAACATCACTTCTGCACTACAGATCCGACAAACACCTCCTGCTCCTGCATGCGCCAACTACTGTCCCTCGGTCGCTCTTTACTCGTTACAACGAAGATTCAAGCGGAGTCAAAACTTGCATTGTAGACCGACGAAGCACCGTGCAAAGCAACAATTGTCATCAAGAAGTCCCGAAGAATCCTACAGAGCAGTGCATTATATGAACGCCGCGCCAACCTCAAAGACGGTGCATCGATGCTTCAGCAACTACTCTCCTTTGTGAGTGCTCCATACCGTGGGGCAACGAGCTCCTCTATGTACAACTAATTGTAACTCAACAAACAATGTAACCATTTTTTGCTCGTAGAAAAATGACAAGTGCGTAATTACCAATTCATAATGGAACATTTCAACTGGTCCAGGCCCAATAATTTTTTTTTTCTATCAAAATTTTTCACGTAAAAACTTCTGGTGTTTCTATCTTTCACTTTTATTACTTGAGTTCATATTTTATTGACTTGCAACTATGATGATAATTCATTGATCTACGGCTGTGAATTTTCTAACATGCATCAGTTGGGATATATTCAGAATCATGCGTACATTATTTTTTAAAAGAAAAATTTAGTTGTGTACCAAATAATTTTCACATATTTATAGATATAACATCAAAATTTTGATTTTTACATTTAATCTTGGTGTTTGCATAAAAAAAAATATATATTTTTCTTATAAAAATAAAGAAAAGTGCTGTCTTATTGTAATATTAAAAATCTGGGTGCTAGGAATATAAATGTGAAATTTTAGGTGTTAGATGTGAAAATAAATAAAAAATACATGGCATCCATGTAAATGGGCATTTTTAAAAATAAGAACGGGAAGTTCCTTTCTTATCATCGTGATTTTCAATTAATGAGATAGAATAAAGGTCAAAATTTAAAAAAAGCTACGCGTTCGTGCATATCACCCAATTCCTGTGTATTTATATATATATATATATATNTAGCTGAGAAGCCATGAGGATGACATTTAACAGTTCTGCAGGTAAATCTAAACTAAAATATGATGATATACGTGATTTGATTTTGACTGAGGAGTTGCGCAGGAAAGATTCTGGTGAGACCTCGGGTTCGAGTTTGGCACTGATTGTTGATTCTAGAGGGAGATCACGGGATAAGAACTCGAACAAAGGAAGATCAAAATCAAAGTCTGGTCAGCAGGCAACCTGCTGGAATTGTGGCAAGGCTGACCACATAAAAAGGAACTGCAGGAATCTCAAGAAGGAGAACGATGATGCTAATATTGTAATTGAAGAGATACAGGATGCACTATTGTTGGCAGCTCACAGTTCTGTTGATGACTGGATTCTGGATTCAGGTGCTTCCTTCCATGCTTCTTCCCACCGGGGGTTAATGCGGAATTATGTTGCAAGTAACTTTGAGAAGGTATATATGGCTGATGGAAAATCTCTAGATGTGGTGGGGATAGGAGACGTTGATATTGCACTCCCTAACAAGAGTAAATGGACTTTGCAAAAAGTCAGACACGTTCATGAATTGAAGAAAAACCTAATTTCTGTTGGGCAGCTCAATGAGGGTGGTCATTCAGTAGTGTTCTCAGATAGTACCTGGAAGGTGACTAAAGGAGCATTAGTACTGACTCGGGGTAAGAAAACTGACACACTATATATGACTACAAGTTTACTCAGACGTAGACACATGAGCCAGAGGAGCATTATGAGGAAGCAGAAGAAAGTCAGTTTCCTAAAAAGCGGCAGAGCGCCAAAGACAAGAAAACTGGATCCTGTACGGACAGATAGTGGAGAACTACAGAGCTATGAAGAAATCTTGCAAGATAAAAGTTCGAGCAAGTGGGAGCTGACAAAACTTTCACCAGGGAAAAAGACATTGCATAACAAGTGGGTGTACCGGGTGATGACTGCGCTTGATAACAGTAAAAGGTACAAGACTGGACTTGTTGAAAAGGACCTTCAGCTAAGGCTGGATATTGCCCATGCAGTGGGAGCTATAAGTAGAATCATGAGTAACCCACGAAAGAGTTTGGAGGTACAAGGCCGCCTTGACGGTGATATGTCAATTAAAGGTGTTACTCTTGAGAAACTGAAGCTGTGTGCAACTTCAGTTGGTCTTCTAGCTTGAAGACAGGGGTTTTGAGTTACAGAGGTGGAGGATATCACATTTGAGGAAAAGGACGACGAAGCCAGTGGATAGTGCATTTGGTGTCCCAGTCTCCAAGTGGGAGATTTGTTGAATAGGTGGAGTCTGGTCCACCTCTTGCTATGTCAACTCTTTTTATGGCAGGTAATCAGAAATTAACTGCTAATTAATTTAGTTCCCTTTGTGAAGTATTGCCAGGATTTCTCTCCATAAGTGGATCCCGCCAAACTTTGTTCCCGCTTTCTTCTCTGTTGTAATTCCGTGAATTAAGGCTTTCTTAATTGGGCTAATGCTTCTTTAAATAATGGATTAACACAAAGCTAAATTGGCTCTCTCCAAAACCACCTCTTCCGCTGCAGGAAGTAAAATTGCAATAATTAGCTTTTGTTGTATGCTCCCTTTGGCTATGGTTGCTCTCGGGTAGAGAAAAATTGCAATAATTAGCTTTTGTTGCATGTTCCCTTTAGCTATGGTTGCTCTCGGGTAGAGAGATAGAGAGAAATTGTAATAATTAGCTTTTGTTGCATGCTCCCTTTAGCTATGGTTGCTCTCGGGTAGAGAGATAGAGAGAAATTGTGGGGAGAGAGAGAAGACGAGTAGAGAGAGAGANCACTTTATTTAAAAGTTTATAAAAACATGTCATTCATTTGTGTTGAATATCTTCCATTAAAAAAAATCATTTTTTGCTTTTCATTTTTAATACTCTTTACTTAAATTAAATTATTGATTCCATTTTCTCTTTATTTAACTAGTTTATACATATATTTTTACCTCGTTTAGTGTCTAATCTATTATAAAGATCACTAAAAGCTAGAGGTGTAAAAATTTGACCTGATACACCAACGCGACTCGAACTCGAAGCATGACCAAAATAAGCACGAAAGCTCAGGTCTGGTTTGGGTTAGCGGGTCAAACTCAGGTTCGGGTCATAGTTTGTATCCATTTATTATTCTGCTCGGGTCATTTTTGGGTCGGATCTAACTCGACTTGCTGACCCAAATTGACACCCCTACTAAAAGCTTAATTTTAGCTTCACAAATTATTCTGGTAGTCTTCTTACGGGGCCATCTTATATTTTTCTGAGTTTTGTGAGCTTTTACATTTAAACCAATTTTTATAGTACAGCTTCTTATATTTTATCTTTTCTTACACAATATCTTTCAACCATCAACTATTTTTATTATAAAATTTTTTTTCTTTTGATTCTCCAAGTACATTTTTTTGCCACTTATTTAATAGTGTTTGTTACTTTATCCCACATATAATTAGCTTCTTTATGAATATCCTAAATCTTGAAATCTTGAATTTGATCCATAAAATTATTTTTATTTGTGTCTTTTTGGCGCTTCCACTCAATTTTATGACAATATTTCATTATATATTTTATTTTATAACACTTCATCTTAAAATTAAAAACTAATAACTGATGTTGAGTACTTAAAAATTCAATAGAAATAGCCTTATAATATTTACATTCTCGATGATATATTTTTCTCATTAAAACAAAAAAATTTTGTGTTTTATTAGATTCATTATTATATATGTGATAATATGTTAATCTCTTATATTAAATAAACTATTAGTTATAAAAAAATCACACGTTAAAACAGAATATAATATTGTTCAACCATCTTCATTAACAACTCCAAAACCGTCGCCACCATGAATATTTCTAAAATCTTCTATCACTCTACCAACATGTCCATTCGAATCTCCTCCAATTAAAAAAAAATTGTCAAGAGCTATTTTTTTGTTAATTCTTCTAGGTTTGAACATGTCTTCAAACTTACTCAAGAAACATAAGCACTCATAACATTAAAAAATTAGTATCAACAACAATCTTCATAGCTATAATTCAATCTCCAATTCTATTATTTTGTATAAAATTATCGTTCAAAATTTTAACTATAAGTACACCAATACGATTTCTAGTATGACTTCAATATGAATACCCCTTTTCTTCAACCCATTTTGTTTGATTTAAAAATTTTCTTTTGTTAAAATCACAGTATTTTATGTCATTTATTAAAAATAAAAACTATTTCTTTTAATATTTTAAATTCATCTTTATCAAAAAATGAGAAATCCCTTGTCATTTTTTTACTAATTAAAGAAAAAGACACTTGAGAGTGCATTATTTGGTCAAAATCGAAAAACCTGTTTCAAAGTTGAATTTTGTTTTTTTTATTTTTTAAATCTTAATATTTAGTTTTTGATTTTCAATTCGATTTTAATTTCATTTAATCGAGCAAGTCGAAAAATTGAAGTTATATTAAAAATTTTTATTATATTTTAATATCATGTCCAATAGATTTAAAAAATAATTTTTTATTATACGTAACATTTGATTGAGAATTTATGAAATTAAATTAATATTTTGTGGAATAGATATATAACTTATAATCCTTATTCTTAGTTAAATTTTAATAAATAACTAAATTTTAATTTATTTATAATCAAATCGTTCAAATCTAATTAAATTACGAATAGAGTTTCATTTTATCAAAATTTATATGAATTTAATTTTTGTTAATCCAAATTTTGACCAATTTTAATGCTGATCACTATGAATTGACCGAATGCGCAGCCCTACCCCATAGAGTGTATAAAACGCGAACCCTCGAATTAAATATCTCCTCTTCCCCGAGTTACAAAGAGCTGATAAAACTGTGTAAGACTACTAATAATGCAATGGAAAGATGGAATTTTGAATAAGATTTTATATCCTTTTTTGGATTATTTCAATGCAGTTTGAACGAGCAATGGCTGGCGGCGACTTCGACTGCGATACGGAGCTCTGNAAATGAATTTGGCTCTGTTTCAAAGTTGAATTTCGTTTTTTGATTTTTAAAATTTTAATATTTAGTTTTTTATTTTCAATTCAATTTTAATTTCATTTAACCGAACAAGCCGAAAAATTGAAGTTATATTAAAAATTGTTATTATATTTTAATATCATGTCCAATAGATTTAAAAGTTAAATTTTTATTATATGTAATATTTGATTGAGAATATATGAAATTAAATTAATATTATGTGGACAAGATATATAACTTATAATCTTTATTCTTAGTTAAATTTTAATAAATAACTAAATTTTAATTTATTTATAATCAAATCATTTAAATCTAATTAAATTATGAATAGGGTTTCATTTTATCAAAATTTATATGAATTTAATTTTTTTGCTAATCTAAATTTTGACCAATTTTAATGCTGATCTCTATGAATTGACCGAATGCGCAGCCCTACCCCATAGAGCGTATAAAACGCGAACCCTCGAGTTAAATATCTCCTCTTCCCCGAGTTACAAGGAGCTATTAAAACTGTGTAAGACTACTAATAATGCAATGGAAAAGATGGAATTTTGAATAAGATTTTATATCCGTTTTTGGATTATTTCAATGCAGTTTGAACGAGCAATGGCTGGCGGCGACTTCGACTGCGATACGGAGCTCTGCCTCACTCCCGGCGGCGGCCGACAGAGAAGCAATACTGGTTTGATGAGAAGGTATAGGCATGGATTCTAAAGCTGCTTCCTTTATTTTGTTTTATTTGGTTCCAAGTTCATCTTTTTGGATGTTGGGAGATTGACGATGTGCGCTGGTAATTGTTTGGATGATGGAAGGGCGGAGAGATCAGCCGCCGGAGATATCGCCGCCGGCGAGAAGCAGCCAGAGATGACGATGTTGTATGGAGGTCAGGTCCGCGTTTGCGATGTTACTGAAATACAGGTTACTACTCTCTCTCTATAGAAATTATGGCATTTTAACTTTATAGATATATATACATATATATATATATATATATATATATATATATATATATATATATATATATATATATATATTCCTCATGTATTGTATATATATTCAATCTAGATCTGATCAATCAGAAAAAAAAATATTATGTTTGGAATCCTAAGATAAACTGCGTTTAAACAACGTCTG
>JXCR01023599.1:0-24659 GCA_002079205.1 Phalaenopsis hybrid cultivar
CAACCATAACCTATTAGATTTATATGTTGTCAACATGCCATCGCTTATAAAGTTAATACGCATATTCAAAACTAACATTGTTATCTATCTACTTTGTTGTTAACAAGATTGATAAACACCATTACTAATAAGACTTGTGTATAAAGTCAGCATCAATTTTGACTCTCGATGTCAAAAGTAAGATTTTTACTAAAATTTTGTATGAACAATGTTTGAATTGAATGTAAATTTTCTGTCTTTAGTTTCTTGATTTTCTTCAAATTATTATCGTCAAGTCCATCATCTACAATTTATGTTTACAATATTATATCAACACCTTTCTCAATTATGAGAAAGACCATTATTTATAAATGGTATATTCTTATGGGGTCATTTTAACAAGTTCTAACTAATCAAACTATATGATTATTTTCCCATTTTAAGTTTTTCACATAAAAACTATTGAGTCTCTTATAACTCTTTTTATTTGCATGCAATATGGATTTTCATATAAAACTAAGACGTTAAATTTTTTTCTTTACCATCAATATTCTAGTACACAGCAAAATAACTTTTTTTGTAATAACATTATATTAGCAAAAATATTTGTTGCATATTAACTGAAGACTTTGTTTTTTAGTTCCAACTTTGAGCTATAGATTTGTCAAATTGTCACTCATTATTCTGTTCACACACAAACACACACAACACACACACACACACACACACTTAGGTGTCACTCTAAATAATTATAAATAAGCCCTCATTTTGTACATGAAATAAACTTTTGTTTGGAAGTAAAGGAGAGTCAAAGAATTGAACAAATTTAGATATTTAGTTGAACACATTTTATTAGATCGTCTCACTCAATCACCATCTTAAAATTGTCAGACCATCAATGCCCCTATTTTTGTTCATTTCTCTTTATATTTTTAACGGAGTTGTTGGTTTGTCATCGTCATATACTTCTCTTTTTTGACTTAGTCTCTCTTCCATATCATATGAATGATCAAGAGAATGATCAGAAAGAAATGGACATACGACAAATGTGACAAATAAGATAAAGAACATTGAGAACTTCTGTGTGGCAAGCCTCACTGGGATAGATCAAATATAAGCGTCCAAATAAAATCAGGCTGAAATAGCTTGTGCCATATATCCGGGAAAGAATGCCTATGAAAGCTACCCTTAACCAAAGATTCATATGTGTTTGTCTGTTCTGGGGCAGGTCCAGAATGCTCCCAAGGGGATATATCCCACTTGGTTAATTAAATTTTGGGGGCTCCTAAGAATACTCTTGATCCAAAAGAGTTTTGCTTGCATTAGTAGCGACAACTAGCATAGGGCTATCAAAGGACAACTATTTCGTAGGGGAATGCTCCGATGTTTTCAAAGCTCTTGATAAGACACGAGGCAGAGATTGTATCTTTCACAATCCAACATGGGTAACAAATTCATCAGCATATGAAACTTGTTAAATAACTGAATTATCCTGACGAGGAATCATGATGCGACAAAACACATCTAGGTCATAAGCATAGAGAACAAATCATCGTATCTAAAAAAAGTGACAACATATCAACAATCAGGTCATCGAGATGTTATCAACTAAGGAAAAAGAAGCGACGTAGCTCAACAGAGGTAGTTAAATGATGGAAGGAGTAATCCCTAGAATATAGAGGTAACCGGATTAGGGTGCCACAGACTTGTCATCCCAAGCTACTAGAACCGTAAGTGTACCTGATCGTGTAGTCGACCAAACATGTCTTGAGATCCCCGGTCAGTAATCCATGAATTGCATCGTCCACAGAAACCTTGGTAGCCCTAAAGTATGAGAAACAAAACTCTATCCTATGGCTATTAGGTGGAGCTCCAAGAGACTTATACTTGCTAAAATGGTAAGGATGCCGTTGGAAAAGAGGAGAAAGGGAGGTTTAGCTAGAAAGTTGGAAACATTTCCAATAAAAAAAACTTACACTCTGTCTGGGTAGTGGAGCATTCTAACGACCTAAGCGCACCAGAAAATCAGCTAAGTAGAAATTTATGCTGAGCCTGTCGGGTTGGAGAAGGTCGAGGACATTTCTTCGTGACATGCAAATGATGCAGTTATCTAAAGCGGTCATTAGATATTTTGAAGGCCCATTAATTATGACATAGGTTATGCCCATGCTATGCAATCTGTTTTATAATAAGCCCAAAGGCCATGCAAGAAAGTCAAAAATATGTTTTTAAAAAAATTCTGAATCTTTTAATCCTAAATTTTAATTTATCTTGAAATTATTATTAGAATTTTTGTAGAAAAAAAACTATAATTTTAAGATCCTAATAAGATTAAATTACAATTTTCCCAGCATCTCATATACAAACAGAAAGAAACAGGGAAAACAACCAAAACATACAATCAAGCAAGAAAAACAATAGAACAAACTAATTAAAATAATAAAAAAAAACCGGTGTCGTTGCGTCAGCGATGTATCCCAGAAAAGAAAAAAATGACCGGATTCTGAATATACATGCCCTCTCCTAATTCTAAACTTATATATATATTTACATGTTAAACACCTAAATTTCATATTTACATGTATATAATAGTAAAAAATTGTGACATTAAATAAAAAATGTCAGTATCTCTAACTTCTTAAGAGTGAAATGTACATTTTCACACATAAATTTTTAAGCTTAAGTATTAAAAATTGTAAACATTAATTTCTAACAGTTACATTTATAAATGCACAACAATTGTGTGGCATGTGCGTAAATTTTCCTAAATTTTGACAGCCATGGAAGGGCTCTGCGCATAAGTTGACGTCGAGCATCTGGGAACATATTCTTTTTAAGGGAGTTTTGCATGACGTACTTTGCTTGCTTTATTAATTAAATAAAATAGTAAATATTATAATATATATATATATATATATATATATATATTAATATTTAAGAACTAGATTATTATTTATTTTCTCGGAGATACAAAATTTATCTTATTTATTTAAGAAGCTCGATGACTATTATAATTTTTTTATTCAAAAAATTATAATGCAGTTTTCAGGTAGTCACTGCACATTAGATCAGATTGCAAAACATAACTTTCCACAACATATTTTTAAGAAAGAAGACAATATAATTTTTCCAAATTGCATAGGCCGTGTAGTGCGGACAGCACCACATCTCTATCACCGCCCCTAATGGACCCTAGTGTCGATGAATGGCTCAATAGATATTTATATAAGACTAATTTATATTTTTTTATTTAAATAATTGAATAAATTTGAATATTATTAATTTAAAAGCATATTAATAATTAAATAAATGAATTAATTTGCACACCATATGTTTATTTATTTATTTAAATTAATTAAATAATTGAATTTTTAATATCAATTATATAATTAATTAGGCCCGTTTAATTAAATAAATAAATAAATTTAAACAATAATATATATGATTCATTTACTAGGAAGGTTAAATTTTTCATAATATAATTGAAGATAAAACCTATGCTTCTTTTATTAAATTTACTCTCGAATTAAGTGATAAAGATTATGCGTATGTTGCCTATAATTTTCGTATGATCATATTAAATTTCTATGGCTATTACTATATATTTAGAAAAAAAATTATTTTAATAGTTAATATATTTAGAAAAAAAATTAATATCTTCTATGAAGCATATGCTTGAAGATTTTTATTAAAACTTTAAGATTTTTATACTAATAATTTTAATTTAGTTATATTTTTAGAAAAATAAATAAATAATAGAAAAAAATTAAAAAAAAACTAATTAATTTAATTTTTAATTAGTTCTTTAAAATCCATCAATTTGAATGTAAACAACTCTGTTTTTCATAATCGAATTAGGCGTCAACCGCTGATATGCAGAATAAAAAGGTAAAATATTTTAGATAATATATATACTCACGAAACACACAATAGTTATTTGGGTCATAAATCATATTAATTTTGAGTCAAGTTCGGATTGACAAATTAGATTTTGGTCAATTTTGAGTTGACAGATCATTTTTAAGATAAATTTAGGCCAGATGATCAACCAAATTAAAAAAAATTAAAATATCAGTATGCTGGACCTGAGCCTAAATCTAAATCTAAATCTGAATCTGTATCTTTGAAGTCGGGTTCGGATCTGATAGTCATGAGTTTGGAGATAGTAATAAGACAACACAGGCACACCGTGTCCGACTTTGTGGTGCGATCCACACTGTCAATCACACGTTCATATATTTTCTCCATAACAATATCTCTCTCTCTCTTCCTCCCTCCTGTAAATACAAGATTATCTTAATGGCGAACGTATAAAATGAAAATGATAAATTACAAATTATCAATAATTTAAGGCCATAAAATTTCAACGGCCCAAATGTGCCGAATGATGCCCTAGAATCTTCGTTATCGACACCGTGACTTCCTTTAATACCCTAGCAGCTACCCATCCATTATATAACTCATTATTGCTTCCATCTTCTTCCCCAGTCCAAGCAATCTTCTCGCCCGCCTAATCCATCGAAGATGACCGCCTTCATCGGAAAGTACAAAGGTATATCGACGGATCCGTTCTATATTTTGTTTTCAATTGTTTCATTTGTTGCGTTGCCATTCTGGTTCGTGAATCGGATCTGGTTTTATGGATTCCGAAGCTTACATCATTATCGTTGTTTCTTTTTTCATTGAATGGTGTTTGACGCTTCTTGCGGAGAAGTTTTAAAGAGTTGTGTTATAGATTTCTGATCATTGATCTTAATTTTCATAATGGTCCGAACTTATCAGTGTCAAATTGGTAGTCTGGGTCTTATGATGATTGTTGGAGACGATTGTGATTGTTGACGTTAGAGCGCATATTATCCGTTAATTTGTTGAACAATTGTATGTTTATTTATGGGGTTTCGAGTTTGTGCGGGTAAGATCTGGATCTTGTGTGCAGTCGGATCAATGAACGACTTGTTTGATTGGTGAACGGCTGCACGAAATACTTCATTATGGCCAATCTGGTCAGGATCTTTTAATTCTCATAGCTGTGTGAATTTAGCTTGAGTTGTTATTAGGGCTTCAAATGAATTGAACATTTGACAAGCTACTCGTAGGTCGGCTCGATTAAGAACTCATTTGCAATCGTTTAATTAAGTAGTTGAACAGAATTGAACACCTTTTTAAATACTTTATTAAATGAACAAGTTTAAATACAATATTGATCGACTCGTTTATGATCTTGAATGAAATTATTTAAAGCTTATGAACAAACTTATTAAGGTAATCGATTAAAGCTTGATATTGGCTCATAAATTATAACTAATTACATAATTTAATTTAAAGAAACTTTAATTAAAATCTTATTTGAAATTTAATTACTTTTTTGTATGTTATTAGCTAAAAACTAAATAACAAAACCAAATAAAAAAATAAATTCCACTGAAGGGAGCTCTCAGATTTTCTTATATTTGTGTTTTGTCCCTTATTAACTGGAAAATTTTATTCCTTATGCCTAAATGTAAGGAGGGAGCTCCACCGGTTGAGCTCTTTGCCCATGTGGGAATATTATAGGCTGTTCGGTTGGCTTGTTTAGGTTGGATTTTAAGTTATGTTTAAAGGTTTTTAAAATAAAAAAAATTAATATTTAAACATTGTATGATTTTTGGCTTATTATATTTAAATTAAATTTATATTATCTTGACTTGTTAAGCACATGTAAGTTTTTAAATTGAATTCATTGTTCATCCATTTGTTTAATAAGATTGGCTCGATCAGGCTAAATGACCTACACAGATTGTTGGTTTTCTACTAATTTTTTGTAGCAAGCTCTTATATCTTCTTGTGCTTATTTGATCTATTTATATTCAAGTGCTAGCCTGTTTAGCATCTAAAGCACTTCTTGTGTTTTGTGCCTTGCTGTATGGTTTAGTTTAATTTACCATTGAGCATAGCAACTCTTAGTAGTGAGCACTTTCTAGTTTTTTAGGGCAACTATTTCACTATTTTGCTTTCAAACTGATGCCACATATTTATTTTGCTATTGCTTTTTTGTCGGTTTTCATAAATTGCCATGGTGAGAAGTTATTTTCAGCGTTCAAATCTCCTAAAAGTATGGTAGCTGCATGAAAGTTGTTCAACTTTTTAAAAAAGGAAAATATGCATGGTAATTGTAAGAACTTAAAAAAGTTGTTTTCCTAACAATAGTATTGAGCCTTTTTTTGTCCATTTTGCGAGGTAGGCATTTGAAGGAAGCCTTACAACAAGAAAAACTACCTAAGTTTTTAACCCACTTAGTGGTGTCGGCTTCTTGAATCTTTTTTTTCCATTGTATTTTATTAAGTGTCATGTTTTCATTTAATTCTAAAAAGTGATGATTTTTTTATACAACATGCTCAAGTATTTTTTGGTCTATCTCTACCTTTTTTTAACATATGAAAAATCTAGAACACATACTCTTCTAATTGGGTCATTAGATTGCTGATTTTTAATGTGACCAAATCATCTACCATGACTCTCTTTAATCTTGTTTGCCATTAGGGCACTCCAACCCTTTCACGGATATATTTGTTTCACATTTTGTCTCTAAGTGTAAAGTCCCTCATCCACATGAGCGTTCTCATCTCAGTAGCACTTAACTTAATTTTATGCTTTTTTTATAGGTCAACATTCTACGCCTTAAGTCATTGCAGGTTTCACCACCATCTTATTGAATTTCCTTAAAGTTTAAGCAGTACTTTTTTAATCACATAATAGACCCAATGCATTCTAACACTTGAACCATCCAACCTCACTTCTACTAATAAAATCCTCATCTATACACCATCACTTTGAACATTATTTTTGAGATATCTAAAATGTTCGGTCCCTTTAATAATTTGATCACCCATAGTTATTACCCCACTACTAGATCTGCTTTTAGACTCTGAAGTTGACATCCATAATTCAAGCTTCTCTTGAACTTCTCTAGTCTTATCCACAAGTAGGATATCATCAGCGAAAAGCATACACCAAGGTATTTTCTCCTATAAATGTCACTAAGAGCGAGCATCTATAACTTAGTAAAATGTTATGGCCTTAAAGCCGATCTCTGATGTTATTCAACTAAAATAGAAAAATACTTTGTCAATCATTCTTGTGTTTTAACACAAGTAGCAGCTCTAGTATATATACTTTAATGACTTAATATAAATAATATCAACATCTTTTTTTCTAGAACTTTGCAAAGTAATTCTCTTGGAATCATATCATAAATATTTTTAAATCAACAAAAAGTTTATGTATGTCCACCTTGCTCTCTCTCTATGTCCCCTTTGGATAAATGTATAGTTTTCATTGTAGACTTCTCCGACATGAATCTAAATTAATTTTGAAAAAATTTTAACTCTCGTTGTAAACCATTTTAAATTACCATCTCCCATAATTTTAATGTATAACATATTAATTTAATTTCTCTATAATTTACACTCTTTTGCATTCCCTTTATTTTTAAAAATAGAAACTAGTAGATTCTTTCTCCACTCATCATTCATCCTTTTAGTCTTAAAATAATATTAGAAAGGTTAGTAAGTTAACATATTATTAGATCTCTTATGCATGTTCACAGTTATCGAAATATCATTAGGTTCTACTGTTTTTTCAAACTTTACAATAGAAATAAAAAGGTTTGTTATGATTTAAGATATTAATATGACTAAAGTTGATTGTATTTTCACACTATTGAAAAGTTTATCAAAATATCTCACCTTACAATCAACTTAGGAATTGGATGGTATGCATGTGAATGGCCCCTCCATTTTTCGTTATTATCTTCCTATCTTTTACTTTTACCATTATCTTGCTCTGGAAGTAAGCATGCAAAATAAGCTGCTTTAGATTGTCAAGTTTGCCAGAACTTTAAGATAATTAGAAGCGATATAGTGAGGGCTTATATGATCCATTAATTGTAAAACTGATTGAAGGGTGTATGTAGGATAATGGCTATTTTGCTTTTAGCATAACCATTGCCAAGTTTTAGCGCTTTTTTGGATAATGGCCACTAGACCTGCATGAATGAAAGGGCATTTACGCACATACCACCCAATTCACATGTATTTACATATCTAACACCTATACTTTTCTTCTTACATTTATACCATCCAAATCTTTCATATCACTTGAAAAATACCGCTTTTTTAACTTTTAAAAGTGAAATACACTTTTTCATATGTGAAAATTGAAGTTTGGGCATAGATATATATACATAAGAAATGAGTGGTATGCATGTAAATCTTCCAATAAAAAAAAGGAAGCTATTTAGAGAAACAAAGTATTAGAACTAAATTTAACAGCAATAAAGAAACAAGTTATTCCATGATAGCCCATGGTAGCTATGGTATTCCCCTCAAGAGTCTATGTTTAAAATTTTACATGATCTCACAGCAACTACATGCTAAAAATAGTGAACTAGAAAGACCAAATGGGATTCATGAATACAGGATATGCTGATATTGCTATTTTGAATGATTTCTCAAATCTTACAATAAATGTTGACTCTTTTATCAGTTCATTGGCTGCCATTGTTGTCGCTTGAACTTCAATACAAACATTGTTCTCAACAATATCCACCGTGCTTAAATTTCTAATTTACACCGCCTCTTTTTCCTAATAAACTGAGCACCAAACCAATATTTTCCATTACAGATGAGCTCATCGCCAACGCTGCCTACATCGGTACTCCCGGCAAGGGTATCCTCGCCGCCGACGAGTCTACCGGTACCATTGGCAAGCGGCTTTCAAGCATCAACGTCGAGAATGTCGAGGCAAACCGCCAGGCTCTTCGTGAGCTCCTCTTCTGTGCTCCCGGCGCCCTTCAATACCTTAGCGGGGTTATCCTATTCGAGGAAACCCTCTATCAGAAAACCGCCGACGGAAAGCCGTTTGTTGAAGTTCTAAAAGCCGGCGGCGTTCTCCCCGGCATAAAGGTGGACAAGGGCACCGTCGAGCTTGCAGGCACCAAAGGCGAAACCACCACACAAGGCCTCGATGATCTTGGCAAGCGATGCGCCAAGTACTACGAAGCCGGCGCCCGCTTTGCGAAGTGGCGCGCCGTCCTCAAAATTGGTCCCAACGAGCCTTCGCAGCTCGCCATCAACGAGAATGCGAACGGACTCGCTCGTTATGCCATCATCTCTCAGGAGAATGGGTTGGTTCCCATTGTTGAGCCGGAGATCCTCGTTGATGGGCCGCACGACATCGATCGGTGCGCCGAAGTGTCGGAACGGGTGCTTGCGGCTTGCTACAAGGCGCTTAATGACCACCATGTTCTCTTGGAAGGTTCACTCCTGAAGCCGAATATGGTGACTCCGGGCTCAGATTCGGCTAAGGTGGCGCCTGAGGTTATTGCGGAGTACACCGTGCGAACTCTATTGAGGACTGTTCCGGCGGCCGTGCCGGCCATTGTTTTCCTCTCCGGCGGGCAGAGCGAGGAGGAGGCGACGCTTAACCTCAATGCAATGAACAAGCTGAAGGGGAAGAAGCCGTGGTCGCTTTCATTCTCGTTTGGTCGTGCATTGCAGCAGAGCACGCTGAAGGCATGGGCTGGGAAGGAAGGGAATGTGGACAAGGCGCGGGCAGCTTTTCTCTCGAGGTGCAAGGCGAACTCGGAAGCAACGCTCGGGAAATATGGCGGCGGTGCTGCGCTCGGAGATGGGGCCACGGTGAGTCTTCATGAGAAGGATTACAAGTATTGATTATGAAGGTTTGTTGTGGTACTCGAGTAATGTTTGGAAAAAGGGGAATGAGGATTTTTGTGTCTTGTGTGTGATTTTATGAGAACTTTTATATGTTTGATTGGGTGCTGTGTTGGTATGAGCTTTTAGACTTTGCTTCAAATAATTGTCTCCTTTAAGCCACCCTATATTTTGGTATTTGGTTGGTTATATTTCAATGTTTTGCCATAATGAAGGATATATTGTTGTTTTATGCTTTAAGTTCTCTGTTGTGCAAGTTTTGACTTAATTTGTCTTATAACGTGTTTATATATATATATATATATGGTATTTATATAAATCATGAAGGGGTTAACAATGTGTGCAAAATCCAAAATGTGCATAAGTTTTAGGAATATTTACATGCATATCACAAAAAAATTATGTATTTACAATTCTAACACTTAAAATTTGATATTTAAATCAATAATATTTTAATATCATAAATTTATGTATGGAAAAATATATCTTATTCTAAAAGAGTTAATAATATTGATATTTTTGATGTAATATTAAAGATCTCAGTGATGCATGTAAATATGAAAATTTAAATGTTAGACAAGTAAACAGGCAATAATTGTATGGGATGCACGTAAATGTCACATTTAAATGGGTTATATATTGTCTAACTTCTTAATATTTTGTATCAATTTATATTATTATTACTTTCTATACTTTATTATACATAATTAAGCCACCCACAAAGAACTTCATTTATATAGTTTTCACTCTAATTGTCCCTAGGATAGTAACACAAGTTAGTGGCATATCTAATAAGATGGGGCCATTTACAACAATTGCCCAATTCCTATATGTTTACATATCCTGCTCTTCCTAAATTCTTTGAAGATCTGCAAAATATTTCTTTTTCATTTTAGACCCAATAAGCTCATGTTTTGCAGTAAAAGTATTTTTATAGACACTACTAATAACCACATAATAACAATAATAATGATAACCATATAGTTAATAGTTACCAGTTTATCACCAAAATTCCATATTCATAAAACAGCACCTGAAGCCTCAAAACATTTTACTTCAAAGTAGTGAATCATAATGTACAATTGTGTAGCTCTCTTAAGTTGGCTTACATGTACTACACTACTAATAACCACAGAAAGATCATATAATAAACCAAAATATAGCACACAAAATTGAAAATTCACTAGAAAACTTAATATGTATAAAAAGAAAATAATAATAATAATAATAATAGAATTAAAAAATTTTACATAGAATTTTCCTCTCCTACACCAAACCAACCCATGGAATCCTTATTCCTCCATTAAAACTAAGCTTGCTGTTGCAGGTGGTTTCTCTCATCTACCTCTTCTGGAAATTCAAAAACTTGATAGAATATGCGAAAACAAAGGTGAAGACAAAGACGAAGGCCACGTGAACTACAGCCACAATGCCTAAAAAATCATGCTCATATCCTAACTTTAGCTTCAGAAAAGTTTTCACATCAACACTCGGCTCTCCCGGTATCTCTACACCATTATCTAACTCTCCCAGCTGCGAAGCAAGCACACCGTATATCGTCCACGACACCGGATTAGCCCAATACATCCACCTCCACCACACAGGCATCATCTTTAATGTAAAATGAAAGTTACAAATGCATCAATAATTGAAAGTAGGAACATAATGTAATATTAGATTGATGAAATTACGCACCTTTCTCGGCATTACGAAGCCACAGAATAAGTTCCAGAAGCTGTAGAAAAAGGAAGATACAATGCCGGCAATTTGGTAGCTCGGAGTTAAGGCTACGACCATCATGCCGTATAATGTGAAGTAGATGAAGCACATGAAGATGAGGAAGAAGAACCAGAAGAACTTGGTTGCGCTCCATCCAAAATCTATCATTGAGAAGAGGAGAAGTGCATAAACAAAGCTCTGGACGGCGATGTAGATTGCTTCGATGCTCACCTGCAAAGACAGACAGGATGAGGTTATGGATTCCTGTTTATCTATCTTTCAAGAGTTATAAGAACGGTGATAAATATAAATACCACTCACAATTTCAAGTCATATTACTTCAGTTTATTCATCTTGTTTATGGGAAGATTGCCATATCTACCACGCAAGTGTTTGCACTTCTAATACCCACTTTATTTTTCACACACACACACACACACACACACACACACATATATATGACACGTTGCCTATGGATGAAATAAAAGTTAAAATAGTGATATTTTTTATGTGATATGAAGAGTTTGGGTGGTATAAATGTGAAATGTAAAATTTAGGAGTCAGATATGTAAAACTATTCACGATTTCAAACATATTACTTCAACATATTCATTCTGTTTATTCTATATTTCTTTCATATTAGTCTTATTTAGCTTCATTGTTACCCGCGCCGAAAAACTCGAATAGGGGTAAAGATGATTATGATGATCATGAAAACACTAATCCCTTGGTGCATTTTAGTCTACATAGTTCCAAAAAAAACATGATTGGCTTCCATAAAAAATTTTGAACTCTCCATTTTACTCAGGGGAGGAAGCAAATATGGTAATGTCATAATTATTGAAAGCTTCTTGTTTCCTTTTTGTCATATACTGCTCCCCCAACTCAACATAAATAAAAAAAGAGAAAGAAAAGGAAAGAAAAGATAATGCTTACTTCATAATAGGAAGATTTACATGCATACCACTTCATTCCTATGTATTTACAAATCTAACACCTGAACTTCAATTTTTATATATATGTCAACTTACCAATGCATGAAAAGGTGTATTTCAATTTTTAGAAGTTAAAATACTGGTAAATTTTATGTGATATGAAAAATTTGTGCAGTACAAATATAAAAAGTAAAATTTTAGAGTTAGATATGTAAATTTATAGGAATCGGGTAGTATGTATGTAAATGTGCCTTTATAGTATATTGCACTGTTCCTAGCATATATTCAATTAAGAAATTACATGCAATAACTGGTGAAAGTTAGATTGTAGCAGTATATTACCTGAGAAAATGCATATGCCAAGGATGAGTACATGCCAGCAGCCCTTTCGCGATAAAATACCGTTCTCTCAATTGCTACGACGGGTTGCACAGTGTTGGCATTGGTAGCTCCAAGGAAGAAAACAGCAGCATAAATTACACCCATTAGATTTAACAGGTCCTGTTGCATGGTTCTGTTTGACAAGAAAAGTGGTGCTGTTTCGTGAGTTCGCCATATATACATAAAGGATGATATCTTGAAATGATAACACAATTGGGAAGTAGATGCTAGAAATATTTTGATTCACAAGCTGATGCAAGTTATGTAATTATTATAATTGTTTTAGGTTCAATCTAATTGTTAAATGCGGACCAGAGCAATCAATTAAAAATTCAGATTGCAAAGAACAGCTGAAAACTAAGGGACCATTTGGGATTACACTTGCTTTTATTTTTTACATCATTTTGTTGATGTTTTAATAGGNGATTATTATAATTGTTTTAGGTTCAATCTAATTGTTAAATGCCGACCAGAGCAATCAATTAAAAATTCAGATTGCAAAGAACAGTTGAAAACTAAGGGACCATTTGGGATTACACTTGCTTTTATTTTTTACATCATTTTGTTGCTGTTTTAATAGGAAATAAAATATGTTCAGCATTTTATAGCAATGTTGTTTTATTTTTAATGAACATCAAATAATTTGATTTATTCTATAGTGGTGGCAGTCGTCAGCAAGTCAACGATGGTGGCTGATGAGGCGATGAAAAAGGCAACAAAGTGATATGAGCATAAAAAATGAAGGCATTTGGATGCTGCACGCCAGCTAATGTAAATTACACAAAGGTTGGAACCTAGTTCTTTCTTCATTAATTTATATAGGTTTTTGCCATTTCTGTATTTCGGGAGTTCATTCTACTTATCAGATGAGGATAAAGAAGATATAATAGAAAGAAAAAAAAAAAATCAANAGGAACCTAGTTCTTTCTTTATTAATTTATATAGGTTTTTGCCATTTCTTTATTTCGGGAGTTCATTCTACTTATCAGATGAGGATAAAGAAGATATAATAGAAAGAAAAAAAAAAAATCAAAGAGTTGTTTCACAAAATAGGAAGATTTACATACATACCATTCAATTCCTATGTATTTAGGTATCTAACAACTAAACTTACAATTTTACATACATACCACTTTACCTGCATTAAAAGATGTTTTTCACTTTTCAAAAGTCTAATTGGAGGTATTTTTTATGTGTTGTGAAAGATTTTGGTGGTATAGATGTAAAAGACAAAGTTTAGGTGTCAGATATGTATATAGATAAGACTTACGTGGTATGTATGTAAATGCAGCAAAAATAACCCCAAGAATATCAGAACTTACGTCTTTTTCCCCTTTCCCCAAAACATGGTACCAAAGAGAAGNAGTTTCACAAATTAGGAAGATTTACATACATACCATTCAATTCCTATGAATTTACGTATCTAACAACTAAACTTGCAATTTTACATGCATACCACTTTACCTGCATTAAAAGATGTTTTTCACTTTTCAAAAGTCAAAATGGAGGTATTTTTTATGTGTNTACTTATCAGATGAGGATAAAGAAGATATAATAGAAAGAAAAAAAAAATCAAAGAGTAGTTTCACAAAATAGGAAGATTTACATACATACCATTCAATTCCTATGTATTTACGTATCTAACAACTAAACTTGCAATTTTACATACATACCACTTTACCTGCATTAAAAGATGTTTTTCACTTTTCAAAAGTCAAAATGGAGGTATTTTTTATGTGTNCAAGTTAATTTAATAAGTTGATAATTAATAATTAATGAATATATTGCCAAATTAATCAGAATCGTATAGACATGATATGTAACTATTTAGCAATTAATTAATAAAAGTTAAATTTAATTTAAAATTTAATTGGTATAACAAAAATTTAATTAATTATTAAATAATATAACTAATAACTAATCAATTGCTTTTTAATAATTGTTAAGACTTGATTAATAAATAATTAGTTTATTAAAATTCTTATTAATGATTTATTAATTTAATGAATAATTAATTATTGAGTAGCATGATTATAGATAACAATTAAATTAAATTAGATTTAATAATTATATCATTAATATGTAACATTAAATTTATATTTCAATAAAAATACTTAAATCCTTAAATAAGTGTCAAGCAGTTTCTCAAGATTTATTTGTATTTAATATTCATTTTACCAAATAGTTTTAAGGATTTAAACTCCTACGAAATTACTAAATTCATATTTACAAAATTTACTAAATCCTACTTGCAGCCAAACAAACACTTTGGCTTGAAGACGTGGTTGGTCTTGTCTTGAGGTGAAGATAGGATTGGAATTGTAGAGACGAATTGATTATAGTGTTTCTATAGAGAGATGAGGTTGAACAGATTGACTAGTGCTGTTGAGATTGATACCACATCAATCAGACTCCTTGCACTTACATAGAGTTAGTGTGTGTGTGCTTGTGCGCGTGCACATGTAACAATTCAATCTCTCACTCATCAAAATATTGCTCGCTTTGACACTTCGGTCTAATAGCATCATGANTTTGTGCGCGTGCACATGTAACAATTCAATCTCTCACTCATCAAAATATTGCTCGCTTTGGCACTTCGGTCTAATAGCATCATGATTTTGTCTCATTAATGTAACTTCCTAGAAGTTCACCCACTTGAGAGTGCACCCATGCGATCACATTTAACTGAAATTTTTGATGAAATTTTAATCATTATACCAAAGACGTCTTGATGTTTAAGAATTTAGTTTCATTCAACTCGAAGGGATTCACAATCTCCTGCATTTAAGTCATCTACCATACAAATAAAATTCTAGAGGTGATCTATACAAATTCAAGAGGTGGCTATCATCCTGCAGCACTTTGTTTCATTCAGGGTTCAAGAGGTGACTTTGATGACATATTATTTTCGTCTGTATGACACTTAATTTCATCTTTATGTTGGTTTAACACTTTGACATCATTTGTGTTTACCATGAAGGAAAAAGCTGTTACAAGATGATTAAATCACAATTATTATGTTTAAATTTTTAATTAACTACAATCATCCATCTTGAGAGTGCTCCCATGCGGCACATTTAACTTGATTTTTTTTTTCTATGAAATTCCAACTATTACACAAAAATAAACATTGATGCTTAACATTTCAAGTTCATTTAACACTAGGGGTTTTATTATTTCCCATTTTTAAGTATTATGTCCTCATCGGTATTCTTAATCTAGAATCATCCACCATGCATATGAGATTATAGCGGTCATCTCTATAGATTCAAGAGGTGACTCCTATTACGTAACACTTAATCCCATTTATGGTTCAAGAAGTGGCTCTCAGTAGTTTGTTTCAACTTAAGCTTTTAGTGCATTGTGCTTTCTTTGGGGGTCTAAGCACATCTTGATTACAATAATAAAGAAGCTTTCAGCTTCTTAATCAAGATTCTAAAATAATGATTTTCTTTTTGGCATGGTATAGTCAACGGAAACTATGTTACAATGAAATATTTCTTTTGGATTTAATCAACCTATGTAGGATTTTAGAGCATCTTTTATGATTTTAAATATTTATCAGAATTGTGCAAAATTATGCTTACATGCTTTTAAATGAACTTTCAGGATGTGTCTGCTTCTTGGACCGCCAAGCTCAGGGAAGACAACACTTCTTCTAGCTCTTGCTGGAAAGATTGAGAAAAAGCTTAGCGTAGGTCCCTTCTAGGCTTCCTCTGAAAGAATGCTATCTTTAGTCGTTTAAGTTTGTCTTCTTGAGCTTGCTCACATGCAATTTGTTCTCCCTCTCCCTCCCTCCCTCTCTCTCTCTCTCTCTCTCTCTCTCTCTCCCTCTCTCTCTCTCTCTCTCTTCTTTAATTCATGTTTGAATGATATTTTTAGTATCCTGAAATTGAAAAAATCAGTCAACTTTAGTTGCAAATGTGGCTTAGATTACTAACTACTACATTGGAAGCAGGTCTCTGGTAAAATCACATATTGTGGTCATGAATTATCAGAATTTTTCCCACAGAGAACTAGTGCCTATATCAGTCAGCATGATACTCACATTGGTGAGGTGACAGTTAGGGAGACCTTCAATTTCTCAGGACGGTGCTTGGGTGTAGGAACTAGATATGAACTAATGGCAGAGTTATCAAGAAGAGAGAGAGATGCAGGCATTAAACCAGACCCTGAAATTGACGCCTTTATGAAGGCAGTTGCTGTGGAAGGACAAAATACTAGCTTAGGAACTGACTATATTCTGAAGGTATGTTCTGTAGTTTTTTGTTTCTTATCTATATGTGATCATGTTGTTATAAGTGGCAATGCACATTAGTAATGATGATTTTGTTAAACGCCACAAAATAGGTACTTGGGTTGGATATATGTGCAGATATTCTTGTTGGCGATGAGATGCGAAGAGGTATTTCAGGTGGAGAAAAGAAACGCGTGACCACGGGTAAGTTATTGCAGCACATATATTGAAAGTAAATTAAAAATGCAAGAAAATGGATTTAAATGATTTTAACATATAGGAAAATATTCAACATGATTCTTTATGTTATTCATCTTGTGTTTAATTGTTGTTCATCAATATTTCTATTTCATCAAGGATCTTCCAAGTGCCAATTAGGAACTAGCTTACAAGTGTATCTCACTTTTTCAACGCTTCATGAGAATTTGATGACAATTTAGGCAGCCAAAAACAGCTTTTCTCTCATGATTTTTAGTGTTTGTAAGGATTCCTAATAGTAGAACCTGGAGGTACAAAGAAACTACAAAGAAAAATTTTGTGATTTTAAAGGTAACAAGTAGAAATATTGTTCGAAGAATAATAGTTACGAGCAGCTAGAATTGCTGTAGAAAAAGCACTTTAATTAACACCAGAACCCTATATATTTGGTTACTTGGATATTGCATAAAATGGTTGGACAATATGATTTAATAGTCGTGTTTATGTAAATATTTGATCATTTTTAAATTTAATTCTCATTTAAAAATAATGACATAGATGATATGATTGTTAAGTAGTCATTAAAATAACTTTATATGAAATGCATATGTGATTTGTGTCAGTAGGGACCCACCTTTGCCAAGACTTGTGCCCTCTTTTCTTTCTCTTCTTCTATCACCTCATTGATTTGTGGGATGGCTACTATGTCATTATCAATTTATTAGCTATTGTATTTATTTCATAATTAATTAGATTTTTTTATTTTATATTTTTTCTATTAGATGCTTTCTCGAATTTGTTTAAATTCTATAAATGTTGACATGAAAAGTACTCAAACATTTCTCTATAATTATTGTCACTTTATAAAAAAAATTGTCATATATTATATGTAAATTTGAAATAGTTGGCATCCATTATGTGATTGTTAACTTAAAAGACAGATGAATTGTTGTACTAAAAAAAAAATGAATTGCCATTTTATTTAAGTTAAAAAAAATTAAGATAAGAATAAAGTATAAAGCGCACAAATTAATTTCTCTGTGGGTCGGCTCTTGCCACACCCATGGCTAGGATTTTACTATGCAAATATATATCTCCTATATACTAACTGTGGTTGGAAAAACTTTCACAACCTAAATGCAAAATTAGATTACAATAATTTTGTTGTACGCTTTCAAAGCAAGAATACGAAAAAGAAAAAAAAAAGTTTGTTACTTGATCTTGTTAGGTATGACTCATATCTAGAGAGTTGGAGTTTCTTGGTGAAGAGGTGTCTCCTGGTGAAAAGGAGCGTCTCTTGGAATAAAGGGGGTTGGGAGGAGCGAGGGCGTGATTGTAATTTTATCTGAGGGTTTTTATATGTCTATATATACATATATATATATATGTAACTCTATGGGATGTATAGTAACTTCTCTGAAATAGTGAAACTGCAGCTCGCTTCCAAGACGTAGGCAATTCTTTGCCGAACCTTGTTAAATCTTCGTGTTCTTCTTCTGATTTTGTGTCGATTTCTGTTTTCTTCCGCTTCAATTTTTATAGCAATTGGTATCAGAGTCTCGTTCAAGTGAACAGGAGGTTCGGCGTTAAAGTGTTCGCGACAGGCAGAAGCAAATCTTTCTACGGGAAGAAAGATCAGACCAGATTGTGAGTTCGCGTGAGTGCTTCGCTGAAAATTCACAGAGGAAGGGGCGAACCACTGGAGGGAGTTCTGTGCGTGCTGTTGGAGTTCGCATGCGTCCATCGGCGTTCGCAAACTGAAGGAGTGCTTCGCGACACAGAATCAAATCGCGGCAGACCAGGCGGCGCAGAGTTCGGCGAGTCGGGTGAAGGAGTTGCGTCGGATTCGCTTTGCGTCGGTTTTGCGAACAGGTGGGAGTTCGCTGCTGTTGCAGGAAGGAAGAATTGCGCTCGTCGTGTTAGCAACAAGAGTTTGCAGTACCGCGAGGAGTTCGGCTGGTTAAACAATACTTTAGAAACAGAGGTTGTCCACCGCGAACATGAACCTTGTTTTTGCGGAAAATCTGAGGAATTCGACCAGTTAAATTTGTCGGTTCGTCTTAGGAGATTTTGCGACAGGTGGAGTTCGGCAGGGTGCAGGAGGCGAGCATACACGATTATTTCGTGAACAGGAGTTTTGTGGAGGTATTCCTCAAACAGGTGCTAAGGGATTCGTGGTTCGCGGAAACAACAATTGGCCAAGGTACTGGTACGAATAGGAAAGTGCTTTGTGGGAAAATTTGATTCACGAATCACAGAAGAATCGCGGGATAGTTGCTGCATTTGACAAGGAAAATTTCAGGTTTCTTTGAATTTATTTGCGGAGTATTTTCTTTTGTNCAGGAGATTTTGCAACAGGTGGAGTTCGGCAGGGTGCAGGAGGCGAGCAGACACGGTTATTTCATGAACAGGAGTTTTGTGGAGGTATTCCTCAAACAGGTGCTAAGGGATTCGTGGTTCACGGAAACAGCAATTATGAATATAAGCTAGTACGAATAGGAAAAGTGCTTTGTGAGAAAATTTGATTCATGAATCACAGAAGAATCGCGGGATAGTTGCTGCATTTGACAAGGAAAATTTCAGGTTTCTTTGAATTTACTTGCGGAGTATTTTTTTTTGTTTTCGAAGCAAGGCAGGAAAATACGGTGCAGGATTAAATTTCAAATAGGGAGCAAAATTCGAGATAGTGAAGTTTGATGTAATCGAGAACTTCGAATTGTGGCAAACAAGGGTAAAAGATTTGTTAACACAATAGAAAATTTTGAAGGCTATGCGGGTTACGAAACCTGATAATATGGAAGATGAAGATTGAGAAGAGTTACAACTTCGAGCGGCAGGTACCATACGTTTATGTCTGACAGATGAGATTATGTATCATGTTATGAATATGAAATCTCCAGAAGTATAGAAGAAATTGAAATCTCAGTTTATGTCCAAATCTCTAACGAATAAATTGTATCTGAAACAAAGACTGTATGGGCTGAAGATGCAGGCAAACACTGATTTGGTTCAGCACTTGAATGTATTCAATCAAATAATCACGGATCTGACACGACTTGATATGAATATTGAGGATGAAGACCTAGCAATGATTCTTTTGTGTTCATTACCTACTTCTTATGAACATCTGGTAAGTACTCTTACATATGGGAAAAAACAATTAAAATTGATGAGATTACTGCAGTATTGTTGGCTCACAATCAACGGAAGCAAAATGCAGAGGAAAACTCTCATGGTAATTGTTTATATACTAAGGCTAATCAGGATCATGAAAGTAAGGAGGAGAAGGAGAATTCTGGAAGGCAAAGTTCCAGGTCAAAGCCTAAAGGCAAGAAGATTCGTTGCTTTAAGTGCAAGGAACAGGGACATATGAAGAGAGATTGTCCAATGCTCAAGAAGAAGACTCGTGATGTATCTTCCAGGTCTGTGAATATGGTGCAGAGTGACACTACAGATTACAGTGACAGTGATGCGCTTTCAGTTACAACAACTCAGTTAAAGGATGGATGGATTCTTGATTCAGAATGTTCTTATCACATAACACCTAACAGGGAGTGGTTTACTTCATACAAGTTATCTGATTTTGGTTCAGTCTATTTGGGTGATAATAAATGTTGCAATATTGCTGGTATTGGTAAAGTCAAAATTAAGATGTATGATGATACTGTTAGAACATTATGTGATGTCAGACATATTCCAGAGTTGAAGAAGAATTTGATTTTTTTGGGCACTCTACACAGAAATGGTTTCATTCTTAAGGCAGATGAGGATAGAAAAACCATCAGAATTGTTAAGGGTGCACTGACTGTGATAAAAGGGAAGATCATTGTAGGCAACATTTATAAATTGATAGGGAGTACAGTTGCAAGTGGAGAACACTCTGTTGAATCATATGGTGAAAATGCAACAGGAACTTTGACTAAGCCAGGTTAGATGGTTTGGTTGTCGAACCCACTTTGGTATAAGAAACTCCATGAGATATTTCTCTAAGGCAATATATTCGCAAGGTGGAGATTTTTTCTCCTAAAGTATTGTATATTCGCAATGTGGAGATTTTCTCCTAAAGGGGCTGAATATTCACTAAGCTGGAGATTTGTTTGGTAGGCACATATACCGGGAGATGCATATCTCCTAAGGTGTTGGATATTCGCCAAGGTGGAGAATTGTTAGGTATGGCTCATATATAGGGAGTTGGAGTTTCTTAGTGAAGAGGTGTATCTCTGGTGAAAAGGAGTGTCTCTTGGAATAAAGTGGGTTGGGGGGAGCGAGGGTGTGATTGTAATTTTATCTGAGGGTTTGTATATGTCTATATATATGTGTGTAACCCTATGAAATGTATAGTAACTTCTCTGAAATAGTGAAAACGCTGCTCGCTCTCGAGGACGTAGGCAATTCTTTGCTGAACCTCGTTAAATCTCTGTGTTCTTCTTCTGGTTTTGTGTCGATTCCTATTTTCTTCCGCTTCAATTTTCACAACAGATCTAACACAATATAGGAAAATTATTGAAAAATCAAATCGATCTCACAAAGCAATGTCAATCATTGTACAACTTTATTGCTTGCAAATGATCTTGCTTGTATCTCTCAACTTCAAAAGAAATTTCAATCAGCACTTGAAGCTTTACTTTTGATAAGAATGGGAGAATGAGTTATGAGGGATTTTCACAGAGTTTTTGTTAGTCTTGATGATTGAAAATTGAGATATGTATATACTCTATTGATCTTAAATTAGTTTAAAAATTCCAAAATTAATTTTTTAATTAGTTGGATATTTATTTGCCATTTATATAAAATCATTCCTGCGGCTCTATAAGATTATCACTAATTTATGTAATGTTTAAAATAATTACAATGGTAACATTTCTAATCTCCATACAACACAAATAATAATAAATTAGCTTTGTATGGTTCAATGTCATTATGGTAGAAGTCATGAATCCTTAAAAGTTTGTAGGTATACTTCATTAAAATTATTGATATATTTTATATTATCTTAAATAGATTAAATTAAAAGAAAAAANCCTAATCTCCATACAACACAAATAATAATAAATTAGCTTTGTATGGTTGAATGTCATTATGGTAGAAGTCATGAATCCTTAAAAGCTTGTAGGTATACTTCATTAAAATTATTGATATATTTTATATTATCTTAAATAGATTAAATTAAAAGAAAAAAGAAATTAGTAATCAAAACATCACTACAAACTAGTAAAATTTGTGGCTGTAGAATTTAGATAATTGAATCAAATTGAGATATAAAAATAAGCTTTATGTGATTTTGCATTAATTTAAGCTCAAAACTAAATTCGGTTTTACAATAATAGATGAATGAAAATACTTTAATTATAATTGAACGAATATAGTAAGAATTATAATGTCAATAAAATTATATATATGATTTAAAAATAATATTTATTATATTTTTATAAATATAATTAGCTAAAAATAATTTATAATTNATTTTACAATAATAGATGAATGAAAATACTTTAATTATAATTGAACGAATATAATAAGAATTATAATGTCAATAAAATTTAGTTTAGAATTTTGTCAAAATTCCTTAACAAGCTCTAGGTTATATATATGATTTAAAAATAATATTTATTATATTTTTATAAATATAATTAGCTAAAAATAATTTATAATTTTAATTTGAGCTTTATAGATGTAATCGATGAAATTTTGAACTCTATGATTGTATGGAGTTTGTCTTGGCCATCTTGAGCTTCTTTGATTCAAATATCACATCATTATAAAAACACTTACTGAGAATTATTTCGCTTCTTATCATTAAATTTATGGAGTTAATATATGCTAGCTGATAAAAAAAAGGATGAAATTTAGATATTTTAACCAAATTCATTTGTTCAGAATGAGTTGAACTGAAGAAATTAAGGAATGATTAAAATTTTATTGAGAAATTTTAAAAAAATATTCTTTCCTAGAAGAGCAATACAAAAAAATGTAAGAGCTCACAAAAGATTTATCTAAAAATGTAAAATTTAGTTGTCTTCATAGTACAGACTTGAAGTTAATGTTTTAGGTTTTTATGAGACACTTGTTGAGAATTATCTAAAAATGTAAAATTGAGTTGCCTTCAAAGATCACACTTGAAGTTAATGTTTTAGGTTTATCTAAGACACATATTGAGATTCAACAAAGTATTTTGATAGTTTAGTTAATTAAAACTAATGCAATCTTAAAGGCAAAGATATGCCAAATTTGGAGCTTAAGGATCATGGTGTTTGTATTTGATAATTAAAAGAATGTTTAGGGATAAAATAATTATAGAAGAATTGTTTTTAAAAAGTTATTCAAGTTAAGAGGTAGAGCAATGAAATATGGGTGTAGAAAAATCATTTGGTATTGAAAATTTTATTTAATGTATTCTTTAAAGATGATCTATTGTGAGGAATTATAATTTAGCGGATGAAAAGTTAAAAATTATTAGCAGTTTTTGCTTAATGATAAAGTCATTTCTGCCATTGATAGTTTCAGATATATTGGATCCTTTATATAAGATAGTGAGAATTAGATGAGGATACAATCTCATAGTTAAAGCTTATGGGTTGGCTTGTTGTAGCTTAGTAGTATTGTGAGATACAAGAATATAATAAAATTTTAATGGTATATAAAAATAAATAGATTGACCATGCAAACATTTTAGCTTTGATCAAACAAGAAATCATTAACAATTAATTTAAGAGAGAGAAAAATTAATATTGATCTATGATAAAATTATGAATAATAAAATTGGAAATAAAATATTTAAGAAATGTTGAGAATGATACTAATTGAAGATAAGATGTTTACCATAAATTTGGGCTGCTTGAACATGCACAATGTTTGGTAGAATCTCCATAAGTATATATTTATAAGTAATAAGAAATTATGGTATTGAAATGTTGTAGGTCGATGATAATGTAGTTAGAAGATGTAAAAACCATGTACAGATTGAATTTATGATCTTTTACGCCACTAAACATTTATGGAAGATTATTCCTAGACTGACCCCAAATAATTGTGATTAGAATAAGATGATGATTAAATAGTTTAGGCATACTCTAAAGACATCGTAATACATGTAAATTTGAGTTTATTATACTATAACTTGAAAAAATATTCAGGATTATTGGTTGCTTCTACCGGGTAAAATCCATTTCCCTGGCATAGTTACTTACCAAACTCAATTATATCATCCAAACTTCAGACCGCGTTCTGAGAAATGAGTTCGCATGCACCTATGTAAATTTCAGGAATCTCAGTTATATCATTAACTTTTTATTTTCATTACTTAGTGTTTTCATAAAAGAAATAAAAAATCATGTTAATTAAAGTTTATCATGTTCTATAATGTCATGAAAACTTAATTGAAGGTTACTGGTCAAATTTTAATTTATACATTTTAAAGATATTTTCTTATTGTTTCTTAACAATTATTTATAAAATAATTAAAGTTAAAAATAACTTTAAAGTACATCTGAATAGATATAT
>JXCR01023606.1:4908-17993 GCA_002079205.1 Phalaenopsis hybrid cultivar
CCTCTCCTTTCTCCTACGGCCTATTTGAGTTGTTTAGTTATTTGATTTATATATTCATGCATAGTTAAATCCGCAATGCTTCTACATTTATTACCCTTGGTTCTAGCACATGTATCCCCAAGAATACTAGAAACTACTAAAAACTTAGCTCTTAAAATTGACAATATTGATTAAATGACAAAGAAAAAAAAGAGTTTTTTTTTAACTTGAAAACTCCATCCGATGTAACTTATACTTCATCCTATTATTCTATCATTCTATTACTCTAAATTGAAACTTTGTGGCTATGGTGAAAGGATTTCATTAATTACTCACTGCACTCATTGATACTATTGTTATCTCAAATCACAATAGAAAAAGTAAATATTATTACTGAAAGCAAATAGGCAGTTACAACTAACTCACTTGAAAGAGAATATTACAAAAACACAACACTCGAAAATCTGAAACAGCAATAGACAAGACACAATACTCAACTGGAGGGTAGATTTAGGGGTGGTGGCGATGGTCGGCGAGGGTTTGGAAGGTGTTGCGGGTGAAAAAAGAATGATTGGAAAGCAAAAAAAACTGCAAGACAGTTATGTCTCTACTGTCAGACAGCAAGCAAACAGCAGAAAGTGATGTGGGGGGCTGTTTGGGGTGATCGCAGCAAAGAAGAGGGGCTGGACATCAATGAAATGGCTGGAAAGGTCAGTCCTGGCTTGAGGGCAGCAAGGGAGGATGATGGAGGCAGCGACGAGGAGTTGCAGCAATGGCAGCAAGCTAGAACGAGTGGAAATGGATGGTCGGGCAGCTGTAACAGCAGAAAACAGCCAGAAACAGTTATTTCCGTGGGGCGGCTATGGGCGGGAATGACAATGGCGGCTGCGGGAAATGAGTGGGACTTTAAGAGAGCCAGAGGAGGGCAGTTCCAGGGATGACGCAGCGAGGATGATGGCTGGACGGCGAGGAACTACAAGAAGAACAGCAACAGAGATTGTTCGGGGGCGGCTGCAGCAATGAAGGGAGGTCGGGAGCGACGTGGAGAGAATGTTGAAGGGGATAGGGAAGATAATCATCACCTAGAGAGAGAGTGATATAACCAGAACATCACTCAATCCCTCGGATGCATCCCTCAAAGGAAAAAACAAACGTTGGCAGCTATATGAAACAAAACACACAAAAAAACTAAGCCTAACATCCCACAAAAGCAAATTTATAATAAGAGGATAACTATGAGTGGGCCAAGGAACCGGTTGGAACTCCCAAAATAGGGACAGACCTAGGTTGGTTTGATCCAAGAGGACAGAGGGATCATGGGAAATCCTACGTGCGAGAGTCGCCCGCGCCGATCCTGTGGATCGCGAGAAAACTTCAATGAGAGAGACGCCCGTGAAGTCTCCTGAGATTGGGGAAGCTTCCATCTCGTCTATCGAAGCTTTTGCTTCCTCAAAATTGTCAAGTCGGCCCCGTTGAAAGTAGCGAAAATGCTTGAAGCACTTGGTGCGTCAACCTTGTAAGTGCTCTTAACCCAATACACGTCCTGATAAGATAAGTATTCATACACTATTACCGCACCTTGAGTTGGAATTGCATAACGTAGATTCTCACAAATCAAATCCCTAGCAAGTGAATCTACATTCTGCTTCTCCCACTCCTTGTACTCAGTTGAATGTGTCTAATAAATAAGTTTGTAAGAACGAATCAACTCTGGGACAAAAACTAAGACAGGTTGAGCTATACTAAAAGTAATCACTCATAAGAGGCATCTTCTTCTTCTTGGAAAAACCAAGATCCCACTTTAGGATGCTCTTTCATACAAGCTCCTAAGGCAATTTCTAATTTTGTGGTTCATCCACCCTGCCAAATCAACGATCGGTGGTATACTATTGAGCTAAATTTAATACCCCAAAGCTCCCTATGGGCTTCCAAAAGTGATAAAAAAGAGTTTCATAACATACTGAACCTATGTTGGCAGAGACAACTCAAGAAATAGACTATATAACTAAAAAGTTTAAATTTTTCTCATATGAGGTTGACCTACGTCTGATATAGGCTGCTCAAATTAATGGCCCTTTTGGATATCCAATATCAGCCCTGCTAATGCTCCTTTCAGCGCTTGCAAAACAGTAGTTGGAGATACCACAATTTAATGCTCTGTCTGAACACTTGTTACCTTGGATTCACCACCTTCTAGAACAACTCCAGTCAACTCAGCAAGAGTCTCTCTCCTATATTCAATTGAAATCATTGACGTCTCTTTCTCGTCGGCTTTGATTTGAGAATCCTTTTTAAAATCATCGTCTTCTCTGGGATTACTACTTATTTCTTCAACTGCTCCTTGATCCGTGAAGTGATAATTCTCTTGGTTGTGCAACATAATTCAGTACGCCCAAATCTATGGCACTTGAAAAACTTTCTGGTAGAAACAAATTTAGAAATACTGTTTGTTCGACATGTTCTCTACTCTAAATCATTTTCTCCTCAGGCAGGGTCAACTTGAATGTTTTGCTAGGTGTACTATGGTTGTAAGGTCATGGGGTTGAACCTTGCCTGTAAAATGTGATGGTCATCTGGTGATGTGCACTCTCCGATTTTAAACTTGAGATCCTGAACATCTGATATGTAGTGAGCTGATAGGTATTGGTATTGCATCTCCCATTCATACTTTTACCTCACACTGTAATATCCTCGGGTTGAACCTTGTCTGTAAGCTGGGGTGCATTTCCCGTTGGATATGTAAATAAATAAGAATTAAGTTCCATGTATGTAAATCATATTATTCATGCTATTCTTTGAAAACATATCACATATTATCTCCAAAATGCCTTTCAAAATGATGAGGTTCTTTTTATTTTTGTAAGCATTATGATCTATATCTTTCCCTCAGTTTTCCTAAGAGAAGCTACTGGCTCAAATCCGTGTTTGCACTTGTTTAGTAAACAAGATTTTCAAATAAAAATTGCATTTATTCCTGGAATTCTTGCACATGACAGGATGTTGTTTGGAAGCATTTGGAACGGTTTAAATTGTGGTACAGCGTTTGGAATTAAGGAAATTTCAACTAACGGCTGCTTTTAGGGAAAGCAATGAAAAATTAACCAGTTTTTTATCACGAAAAGCTAGTTTCTCCAATGTCCAATATCATATTTGGAGATATGCTAACCTGTAACAACAAAGGTTCTGCCACAAAACATTGCATACAGAGTAACAAGCAAAGGTATGCTCTTACAAAACTTCTACCATAACTTCTAGCCATAATGTTAGCAATGGAAGGAGTCACATCAAGATACGACTATCCCCAATGAAATAAAAGCTTAAATGTTTCACATCTTACGTGCTTCCATCGGCAAACACAAAGCTGGCCCACTTGAGAAACTCCTCAATCCTATCAAGCTCCTCGATCACGGACTTCGGATTAGAGATATCGTAGTGGTTGTCAGGAATCACTGGGAAAGGCTTGCGATAAGGAACGTAGAACGGTGCAATGACCGGATTCCTCCCCTCCTTACTCGCCTGATTGATGGCCTCCCAATCGTCTTCCTCCGCCCAAACAGGATCCCAGCCGGTCTTCGCAATCCCCCTGGGGGCGTCGGCCCAAAGCTCCCTAAGATCCTCCTCCCTCCAATTCTCAGGGTCCCTAGGGAAATTGAACAACTCCTCGGGCTCGCGGTAACTATTCTCCTCCTCCTCCTCCAGCTTCTTGTTGGTGCTGTTATCAAGAGCCTCGGAGAATCGCCGGAAGTTATTCTCCGGTGAGTTATCCTTTTCATCGGACGACGAGTATTCATCATCGTATTCTCCCTCGTCATCGTACTCAGAATCGTACTCCGACTCGGAGGACGACGACGAAGAAGAAGCCTCGTCTTCTGCGTCCTTCTCCTCTTCTGCGTCCTTATCATCCATTGCTTTACGGCCTTCTTCTCGATCATCCGACATTTCCTGAGAGCGGAGCGAAGACTGAGAGCTAATGCGTTACTTCAGAGGCAGTGTGTGGGAGAAGATAAGATGTTCAATAAAAACGGACGGAAATATAGGGAAGAGGGATAGGGTTTAGAAATAAGAACTCTTCACAGTCTAAACTAGTTTCATAAATTTAAGTATTTAATTTGTGGTGGAAAACGATTCGTTGGAGAATGCAGTAGTTAGACCTATCCTTGCCTCTGGTCCAATATCATTAGGCTTTTGGAGGAGAAAATAGTATATCAAGAGTTCTTATGTAGTTTCATGTGCGGATGATAATATTTAGATGTTATTACTATATTTTGGTGTTATTTGGTAAAATAACACCACAATACTATCAAAAAAAATATCTCCAATAACACCATCCGCACATAATCCGGATGTAGGTAATTCGGATGTACTATTTTTTTCCGTTTGGAGATACTTTTTAGAGCTCAAGCTTTCTCTTTTAGGTTTTATTTTTTTATTGAGTGCCACCTCTCTTTTCCCTTTCTAAGAGAAAATTAGAGTTTTTTTCTCATTTTCTTTTCGTTTGATTTATCTTTCCATTCTCTCCCTCCTTTATGGTCCTCTCTTTTTTCTCCCCTCTACACTCCTCTCGCCCTCGATCTATTTTTAGACTTGGACCTACTCTTAACTGGAAATGATGATTTCCTTTAATGTTAAGAATCTTTATGATAATCTTACTTATATGTCTTGTACGTAAGATAAAGCTTACTTCTCTGATTTGAATGTGAAGGAGGGATCTAAGCAATAGAATATTGCTCTTTGTGGGATACGCTTTGGGCAAATAACATTTCTATGACAACTTTTTTTAAGTTATCGATAAAATTGAAAGTTGAAAGTTTGTGCATATCTTGTTTCGTTAACCAAAGAATTTTTTTGTTCAAGTTCTCATGTCAGGAAGATTTTGATATGGTTATCTCGGTGACCCTTAGTTTATTGGCGGGAAATCATTCATCTTTAAAAGATAGACTCCAAATTTCCTACTTATCAAAGATGACTTTAAGGAAGTGTCGATTTGGGTGAAGTTTTATAATGTACCTTGATTGCTAGTTTTATTAGTAATTTTATCAAAAATTACTAATAAAATTGGAATCCTTTTAGTTGTGGATCCTCTCACAACAAAAGGATCCTATATAACTTTTGGTGGAATAAATATTCAGGTTTATATTGACTCAATTCTCCTTGATTTTATTTATTTATTTTTTTATTAAAGACCAATAAATTAACATTCATGTTATCTGTGCATGAAAACCTACTCCCCTATAAAACATGCTCTACATTTGCTTATAACCCTAACAATTGTCTCAAAATCTCCTCTCAACAATCGGAAGTTGTTAGTTCTACATTTAAATGTAGGAATCTGAATATATTAAATAATCATATTGTTACTCAAATCAATAGGAGTAGATCTACTAATATGTATAAACCAATTCAAGATTTCAGACATTTAGATAATATTTATAATGTTTTGTCTAATCCTAACAACATTGTGGCTTCTAATCTTAATAATTATATTGAAATAATTTTAAAAGTAAAGAATCCATGACGTATACTACTTTTGTGTTGCCTCATGATGTTAGTAATGAAGCTATTTATGCCTTGAATAAGAATAATGTGATGTGAATGCAACATTTCTCACTTAATACTTCTAAAGTTATTTGACTATGATTATAGATAGGGAGAATTCTCAAATTTTTAAAAATAGTTTTTCCCAAATTATTTCCATTGTTCAAACTTCTTCTAAGCTTCGGTAAGGAAAGAATAAAGGAAATATTACCTATCAAGGTTTTTCACACTATTTCTTCTCATTTTATTTTTTTTTTCTTTTTTTTTTCTTTATCTTTGCCTAACATTATTGTCTGGAATGTTAGAGGACTCAAAAATAAGACTCAGGTTGTTGATTGCAATAACGTTATAAAAGAACATACAATGTGATATCATTTACATATTGGAAACTAAATTATCCCCTTCAATTATATTTGATCCCCTGTTCTTAAACAAACTTAATTGTTTTCGTGATGAAATCAGCATTGATGACTTTAATGGTGCATATAATGGTAGAATTTGGATTAAATGAAATAAATATATCTTATATTTTTTTTGTTATCAATTTAAGTCATTAGTTTATTCATGGGCATGTTGTTTTTACTTTTTCTTCTCCTTTTATGTTATGCAGATAAGTTTAGTTCTTAGAGAACTCCGATATAATCTCATTTCTATGGTTGATAACTTGAATGACCGTCAGTTATTCTTGGTGAATTTAATTGCATCCATAGTATTAAAGATAAAATTGGTGCTTATCCACCTTTACCAAGCAAGCTTCAAAACTTTAATAATTGCACTTTCTTGGCTAGTCTTATTACATTGCATAACTTAGATTTCTCTTTTTGTTGGTTTAATAAGTAGCTTAATCATCCTATTAGGTGCCTCTTAGATTTTTTGTAATTCTAATTGGATTAACTATTTTATTGGTTCTTTTTTAAAAATATGGAATGCTTATACTTTGGATAACATCACATTTTTTTATTTTCTTGGATAATTATGTTAAATATTATTGTTGAGCTTATATAAAACTTTTTAAGGTCTTTGCCCTAATTTTTTTAATTATTACTGAAACAACCTGGAAGAATAAGGTTAAATGAGACCCTATTTTTTTGTTTATAATTAACTTCATAGTGTGAAGTTAATTAAAGAGTATTGGTTGATGAAGTGCTTTAAAGAGTATTGGTTGATGAAGTGCTTTAAATATTATTGTGAGAAGTGCTTTAAAAACTGACATGGGAAATTTTTAACATATTTTCTAATTATATTAATTGGCTTAATAATAAGCATATGCTAATGCTTGCAATTACAAATGAGATAAACAAAGGGAGAAGTGCTTCTGGAACTTTAAAGGTAAAAAAGGTGTCAAATTTCTTTTTCAAAAGGCAACAATGAGATGTAATTCTAGTTTTATTAAAGAGTATTGGTTGATGACATTTATGTTCAAAATCAAGATAATAATATCAATGAAACTATTTCTTTTTATTCAAATTTACCAAATATTTAAGGTGATATTAATATCAAGGACGATAATCTTTTTCATATTAATAATTTTATTAATGATATTGCTATTTCTTCTCTTGTTGTTGGTTTTCTGATAATGAGATCAAAATGTTTTTTTTTTTCTCTATTGAATCTAATAAGGCAATTAGGTCAGATGGTTTACTTCCAAATTCTTTAAAAATATACTATACATTACTAAATTTGACTAAATAGTTGTTATTAAATATTAAAAAAAATTGATATATTTTCTAATGAACTTAAGCATTTTGTTGGTGCGGTCATTACCAAGAAGTCTAGTGCTAATTCTTTCTTTGATTTTAGACCTTTATCTCTTTGTAATATTATTTACAAGGTCATTATTATTTTATGAGTTGATAGACTTATAAATATTATTAATAATATCATTCAACATTCTCAAGTTATTTTTATTAAAGGTTGTGATATTGCTCATAATATAATTCTTGTTAAGTAATTATCTTATGTTTCAATTCTAATTGTCCTAGTAAAAAAATTTTGTTCTAAAAGTTATATTTTTAAAGCCTTAGATAAAATTAATAGATCTTTTGTTTTCAGAAGAATGAGACATAGTTTTCCTAATGCTTTCTTAAACTAGATTATGGCTGACATTACTGAGGTTAATTTCTCAAGTTTTATTAATAGCAAACTTAAAGGGTATTTTTTCTCACATTCTGGATTTAGAAAAGATTGTCTTCTTTCTCCCTCTTTTTTTTGCTAGTATTATGGATGTTTTTTTTTTATGTCTTAATTGGTAATAATGGTAGCTTCTCTATTGTAATTTGTGTCAATGATATAATTATAATAAAAAAGCTAGTGATAATGATATGTCTGATTTAACTAATTTAATTAATAAATTTAGCAATGTCAATAATTTTCAAGTTATTTTGTCCAAATATGCTATAACCTTTTCTAATTATATGAATATTACTACTACACATCATATTAGTTATATTTGTTGTTTAAATAATAATCCCCTTTCTTGGGACTATCTTTATATTATAATTAAACTTACTAAACTTGTTGTTGCATATTAACATAAGGACATTGATAAAATTCAAGTTTGATTGGTTGGTTGAAAATAAAAGCTTTTATATGTTATTGGTCGGTTTTAACTAATTAAGTTTACCAAATTTAACTAACTAAGCTTACCTTTTGAATTTTTCTTCATTGTTGGTTTCGCTCCAATATTTTGCCAAGAGGGTTAAAGAGAATGATCACTTCTATGATATCAAATTTCCTTCATTCTCATGACATTAAAAAAAATTTTCACACTATTACTTGGAACAAAGTAACCGCCAAAATATAATGGTGATCTTCATATTTCTTCTTTAGATTCTATAAGTGTTATGTGTATGACTAATATTATTTGGAATTTATATAATTTCAATTCCTACTTATCGAGGTGGCATTTTAATCATTATGATTCTATTTGGAGTAACTCTAGGGATGCCTCTACTTATTTTTGGAAATATATTATGAAGATTACTAAGAAGATCATAAACTTATTTCATGTTAACAATAATAGTTAACTTTTCTTTCACTTTGATCCTTAGTTTTATGGGTATTCTTTAAAAGAGTATTTTGGAGACACTTTTTAATTGATTTAATTTTTCTCATAATATTGGGCTTTGTGAGGCTATTTCCAATAACAGTTGAAATTAACTAGTAATAATTTGGTTTCTAATTTTTGCATACATGTCATTTATAACATCCCTATTACTAATGTTGATATTTGCCTTTGAACAATGTTAACAACAATTCTCGTAATGTTTACTTTTTTTATATGAGGCTTTATCGATTATAGATTGGTTTAAACTTATTTGATTTAAATGTTTTTCTTTAAGACTAGTTTTTCCTCTCACATGCTTTTACTAATAGTTATGTTTTTAATGAAAACTTTTTTATTTCCCCGATTAATAATTATCAAGTTTTATACCATTCAAATAATATTTCTTAAAAAATTCATCAAATGCTTCATCTTCTTGTTCTTCAAGTTAGCTCTTATTTCATTTAGTTTGAGAGGAACTCTAGAATTTTTTAGAACAACAACACTGCTATTTATTTGATCGTACAATATGTATACAATAGATGATTGTTTATAAGAAAATTAAGTGTAAATTCAAGAGAAAACCCTTAATCATATTAAAAAGTTCCATCACATTTAACCCTTCTTTAGGGTTGTTGTGCCATTTTTTGGTTAGTCATGTCAGTTGTTTGTTTCTCTAATTCCGAGTCATGATGGTAGCCAATCATCACATTGAATATGAACCGATTTGTTTATTTATATATCTTGATTTTAAGATACTCTTCCCATTTTTTTTTTAATTTTATGGAAGGTTTCACTATGTATTTGTCACATAGTAATTCAACCACTAGAGACATTTTGTCGAGTATTTTAAAGTTTTTTCATTCTTTTGGGATTTCATTAAGTGAATATATTACCACTCAAATTTGGATGGATTTCCAATGTTTTTGCAACTTTTATCTTCTCCCTCTTTTTATTTTCTTCACTAATGCTGAAACTTATTATTGACTTTTTATTTCATTTCACTTTTTTTTTTTTTTGGTTGATCCTTGTTTTAGGGTTTTTTTCTGACCGATGTGGTTTTGGACTGCATCTTCTAGTTACACTCGAAACTAGATAAAGTTTGAGCTTTTTTGAAGATTAAATGGATTCAATGTGGCCTAAGTTACTTTGAATTGTTGCCATCTCATACTTTAGAGTTCATTTCTTTATTTGATCATTTCCCTTGAGTTTTTAGTCTTGTTTTCTTGGTCTTTGGTTCATAATTTTTTTTTATCTAATATTACTCTTTTTGTTTTATTTGGATCAACATGTGCTAGATTTTTTTTCTTATCATGTGTTTAGATTTTTGAGGTGTTATATATTTATTTTTTGCTCCGTCTTTGTATTTTTTAAAATTGAGCCCACCGAAATACATTCTGACCTTAAATTAACTGATTTACCGCATGCATCTTACATGCAGTGTCCCGCGGTATCCGTCCGTATGGAATAATTTTTCCGAGAAACATGACCTTTTAAGGAAAGATCACAGTCGCAAATTAACAGCAGTTACAGTTGCCATTCAAACACTACATGAAAGGAATAAACGTTCACAACCAAAATTCAGACTAATAAATCGCTTTCGTTCAAAATTATATTATTTTAATGACATTATTACTTAACTAATAACATCATTAAATTAAAAAATATTCTTTAACATGTGCTAAAATTGTTTTAATAATACATTACTTAAAACAACAATATTAATTAAAATAATAAATAATCAGATTTCTCTCTTAAACCATATTTTAAATACATTATTTAGCAGCAATTTAAATCACAATCCCAAACCAGCACATTTAAATTTTGAATACAAACCATTCGTTCCTGTTCAGTTCATCCACTCAACAAACAAGCCAAACATAGTTGTTCATGAACAAAGAGCCGCTTTAACAAACTAAAAGTCATGCTGTCAACGTGCCACCATCAAACTTTTAATATATGGGTTGGGATTTTACCATTAATTTTGATATTTGAATGAGAATTTGCAAAATGAATGAAAGAAGGTGATAGATTTGTAAATGAGAAGTTTATGGTGATATGCAAGTTTTTGACCCTTCTTACAATTAGACCACAAAAATCCGCCCACAAAAACATAAAAACAAGTATTTCAGCTTTTAAATGGTGCCGCACTTTTTTTAGGTAAAATGGTATATATGTAAATATTGAAGTTTTAGGGATGGATAGGGTGATGGGTGAAGTTCCTGAAAGAGCCTTCAGGCCGGCAGGAGGAAACCTGATCTACAAATTGAGGGACTTTGCTTCACTGAAAATGAAGAAAGAAGGGTGGAAGGCTTCAGTGGTTCTACTGATAGAAAAGATCATGAAAGTGGCGATCAGAATGGTACGAGCCCAAGTTCCGAAATTCAAATGATTCATAAAATTATGATGTTATATAAATAAAAATACAAATTTAGATATTAGATATTTAAACAAATTTTCCAAAATTCCCAAATCCAAAGCATGATAAATATACCAAAAAAAAAAAGGCATGAATTGATATGAAGTACTAATGCGTTTAGGGTTGTCAAGAACCAAGCAAGACTAACATAAAAACTACTGCTTCGGAATAACAAGACAAACGAACTCACATAAACAGATAAACGCTGACGGCCCAAAAATCGAAACAAAAACAAAATGCATCCATCGATCCCTTACTTGGCAGCAGCTCCATGCTTGGCTTTGGTGTGAGATTGCAGAGCATTTTCACTTGTGAATGTCCTGTAAATGCATCGTAAATGAAATAAAATGAATACATATAGCTTAAGATTCGATAAACCGGTTGAAAATTCATACAGGAGGTATTTGGCGGCATGCTATTAACAGTATTTTATCATGTATTTAACTTAAATCCAGCCAACTATTTTAAAAAAATTAAATCCAACACTCCGTTAAATTGAAGTTTTCAGTCTTTTTCCTCATGTTCGGTCTCTTTTATGATATTGAAATTTTCTGTCTTTTTTTTCATCTTCAGTCTCTTTTACGATATAAATCTGGATTTAGTAAATCCGATTGTGAGGAAGACTTATTCTGTCATCGCTGGGGTGCTCTTAAGCAGCACAATGATTTTCATAAAACCGCATTTATCGGATTTGATAGATTCTATTCAACATAAGTCTGAGTTGAAGCCAAAAACAGCCTTAGTTTCACATCATAATATGCCCCTTAATTTATTATTCTTTGGACTTCACAAAGATCTTTCCAAAGTTGATATTTTCTAATTTACATTTTAAAAATTACATCGTTTTATATTTCTAAAAAAAAGGCAATTACATATAGAGCATTCAAAACATTATTATTTACACTATCTAGCAGTATCTTTCATTCAATTTTCAAATTCTCATTCAAATATCAAAATTCATCACCCATCAATTTCATTTTTATAAAAATCTCAATGGATTGATCATATTCACACATAAACACATTAGTTCGATGGTTTAAAAAAATCACATGGATGTTAGTTCTGTAAATGTCAAAATTTTGAGTGCTATGTATGCAATTATCCCTTCTAAAAAAACAATATACAGCTTTAATCTGAATTTTCCAGTGCTTGACCTCCCTTAAAATGTAATTAAGAAGAAATTTAAGCTCACAATTGAATAATCTCAATCTAATTCTTCATATGCTAAGGAGAAATATCTCTGCAATAGAATTACCTGCTGCAGGATTTGCAAGCTATATTTCCACCAGATTTTGGAGTCTGTTGAGGCTTTCCACCTTGCTTAGCCGGATGAGGGGTTGCAATGTGAGTGCTTTTCTTTCCATCACCACCTGCAACAATGTCTTGGTAATCAATCACCAATCATAGAAATATTTGCATATCTAAAAAATTAATCTTCATATTCTAATATTTAAAATTTAAAAAAACATTTTTTAAGGTTAGTGTATTATATTAATAAATATAAGGGGTATTATTTACATACAAAGAACACAATTATGTATATTTACATAGCTCACACCTACTTCCACATTTCAATCCGTAGTTCTCAAATCTTTAATATCACATCAAAAATAGCCTCATTACCCACATTATAAAAGTGAAATACACATTTCATGCATAGTTACATCACCATAGTACTGCGTGTAAATATAAAAGTGTGTGAGATATGCAACTACATTAGAACTGTGTGCTGGAAAGTTCCATAAAAAATATAAATGGTTAAGTGTTAGATATGTAAAAATATATAAATTCAGTGGTATGTATGTAAATCCACAATAAAATTTTAGAAATATCTCGAACATGATTCTAAATGAACACAAGAAACCAGGATGACAAGAGAACCTGTTTTCTGGTTCCCAGCTGGAGTAACGAGTTTAGCCTTTTTTTCAGGATTAGGTGTTTTTGAAGCAGAATCTGCTTTTCTTTTAATGGAGTTTTCGACCTTCAGAATCAGTGAAACAATTTGTTGCTGTTATTTAAAAGAAAGAAAATAAAAATCAAACTGGAAATATTCAGCCTTACAATACCGATTACCTTCTTAGGGGTACCCTCTTCCTCGGAACTCTCATC
>JXCR01023633.1:883-18179 GCA_002079205.1 Phalaenopsis hybrid cultivar
AAGATTGAAGATTTCAAGCAAATTGAACTAGCTTTTTGGTCCGATTGAATTGCATGAGCTGAATAAGAAGCCAAGTCAAACTTAGCTCGAATTTGAATGAGTTAAACTAAAATAAAATCAAGTTAGCTCGTTATTGAATATATTTACACAAATATATGAAAACATTTAGATTTTCATTAATTTATAGTGACAAAATAATCTCCTGACTATTTAAATGGAGTTACTTTAGTCTCATGATTTATTGTGTCAAATTGGTCCCAAACTCTTTTAATGGGGGCTGAAATAATTTGCCCAAGAGACTATTTCAACTTATATTAGAAGAGTCTGAGGATGAAATTGACACTTTTAAAGACTCTAAGACTATAATGGCCCCTGCAAAGAGTTCAGGACTATTTTAACATTTTACTCATAATTTATATATACATCTATGCAATTAAATGGATAAATCTATTAATACGTTTGAGTTAATATGCATGTTGGGAAAAAAAATGTTTTAGAAGAGCAAAAATCAATCAAGTTTGAATGAATTTTGTGGTTCAAATTGCATATGATGAACCATGGCAGAGATGCGTCAAGAGAGAACGGAGCCAAACTAAGCATACTTGACTCAGCTTGAGATCGGACCAAATGATTTTGAGCCGATCTTAAGTCGGGGTTAGACAGAATCGAGATCAATTGTTAAAAGCCCTGACAAACCGCTAGTAAATTTTGGAAGAATTCTTCATACCTTGGGGGTAAAAGTGAGCCCCACACGAATCTCACCACTGTAACTTTGGTCATTAAGAACAACATTGAATTTAGAAGGATGCAACTCTCCAACTCCCTTCTCAAAGCCAAGTAAAATCAAGTCCTCTACATGAATACTGCATTAAAAGATGTTTATGAATCACAATCTAAAGAAATATTAAAATCTGGGTTCTTATGTTCTATTTAATTTAGTAGCAATGTAATTGATTAGGAATGGGAATCATAAAAATATAAAATTATCAATATTTCAATTTACAATTGCCTGTAAAACCCTAGTGAAAAAAAAAAAAAAAAATTGTCAAATCATCTCAATAACTCACAGTCCTCTCCTCACTAGAAATAACAGATCAGTTTCTTCTAAATCAGATGAGAAGTGAAAAAGACTTTTTACCGCAATTTCTACACAGCCAAATGAAAAGCGAGAAACAAATTTCAGTACAATTCGTTATCATTTTCATTATTATTTCCGTTTCATCTCTCTTCTTGCAATTTCTCTGAACCAAACAAAGCTTTAGGCTTTAATATTTATAAAACTTTATATTGCTTACAAAAAGTTGTTTTAATTTGCATGAAAAATAAGCTTTTACAAACTCTTATCTGGCGCATCTTCTATAGCATTCATAAGCACAGGTAATAAAATGATGAAAAGCCTCATCCACTTGTGTAAGAATATAATAATTTTAGTTAATTTGGCAGTGCAATTGGCATAATATTATCAAAAGAAGGGATTTTTGGTAATTACGTTGCTTCACCGAGGAAATCATCAGCAGAGAAGGTGTCCTTGTCCATTACTTTGAGGATGATCTTGTGAGGGATACCTGCTGCGCCTGGATACTGCACTGAGAACGTGAATGTCTCATTCCATTTAGGGTTACTGCCTTGTCCTGCTGTGCAAACAAATATAAGCTTGTTTGAGCAATAATCAAGTAAAGCCCTTTTTTTTTGAGGAATCATTTTCAATTTTCAGATAAGTGTGGAAAGATAGAACCATAATGAATATAATATTGGATATTCACTTAATTTACCAGGTTAGGTATATTTCTTCTGGCATTTAAGGCTTTATATTTTAGAGAGATAATAGGGCACCCGGAGAGGGAGCTGTAAATTTTTTTCTCAGCACAAGCAAGGTCATTGGTTATTTATTAATAGCACATTACAGAGGAGAATAAATTTTCGTACCGACAATTTAGATAAGAAAATTGGAGATATTTGGTTGGATTCCATTTGTATAACTTATGAAATTAGCAAATACCAATCTCTTAACATGGGCTTACCTTGAATTTGCATGGTACAGTAAGGCTTACTTGTCTTGTACTTTAGGTGCTTTATGATAAGTTTCGGCACCAAAACCAGCAAACAAACCACAACGAAATCACAATAGATTGGTGGAAAAACACAAATAAGGGCTGCTCTTACAGCAATCAAGAAAAAAAATAACAAGTAAAATACAAAGAAGATCTACTTTCAAGAGGTAGATCGGCTCTCCCATGCCCTAGGCGTCGCTAGGAACAATATCAAAAGAAGAAAAACACAACAACCACAAAATAATGCATAAAAAAAACCAAACCTTAAGTTCCTCCTCTAATAGAATCCCCTCATAAAATTTGAAAACTATCCTTACAAACATTTTTAGACATGAATTATTAAGATATTTTGTACAATAAGTATAATACACTAGCTTTATATTTCAAATTAGCATACTCGTTATTAAGATATAATTGTATAGGCTCATATTTTTTATCATATATTCTCTAGTTTTGATCATTCTGCTTACATGCTTGACATAGAAATGCAGCCCTTTAAATATTAGTTTTTATTTTTCCTTTTATAACGATAGTTAAAACTTAAAGGAGCCCATGGTGCTATTATTTGTTGCTTTATAGATTTACATTTTCAAGCCTTTAAATTTTTGTCTTTTTTTTTAAGCTTTACCACTGAGCATTACATGCTCATTGCTTTCTTTTGCAATATTAAATTAGTGGGTATTTAATGTGATAATCCATTATCCCACTTAAAAAAACCTCACATATTTTCATGCTGGTGGATATTGGATTTTCCTCTATATATTTAAATTTTAAACTTTTTGTTTATATAATTTTTTGTAAGCTTTATATTTTATGCCATTTTGCACTTGCTTTGTTTTATTTTCACAGCTTAGTATTTTTTTCTGGTGCAGTAATATCACTTATTCTGATGAAATTTATAAGTATAGTAGGCATAAAGCTTCTTAAAATCAAACACAAGAGAATTATTGCAAATGCAAAAAACTACTTCTATATTAAATTCTTATCAAAAGAATATCCCCTATGTAATTAATAAACTAAACATATAGTAAGGTGGCAGTTTTCTGTAGAGAGATTCAGTATTCAAAGCTTAGCAACCATTCCCCATCTGTGGAGCAAACTATTATTATAATATATTAATGAATTACAAGATGATTTCCTCTGAATGATCAGCAATTATTTTGTTAATCATAAATCAAATTAGACAAATTGTAATAGATGAATTTGTCACAACCTAAACAACCATTTTTCTACCTACTTTAACTCTTTATAGTGTTTAATCACGCTGATTTACTTAATTTTCGGCCTACAGTCTATCAGTGCCAAAAATTCTCTAATTGCTCCTACAGAGATTTCAGAGTTGGCGACAAAGGTAGAAATGCAATCAAGTTGATGGGTTTCAAGAAAAGTCAATAAGCTTCAAATTTCTCGCTCCTTAACAAATTACTGTGTAGTAGAGATAATCACTTTGATCATATTTAATTCATACAGATTCAGTTTCCATTGCTTGTACTTCAAACAAATCAAAGAACCCCCTGAGAAAAGAAAAAAAAAATACTAGAAAACAAAATCAAATGAGCTAGCTAAACGATGATGCAGAAGTGTCTGAGCAAAAACCTCGAGCGACGCTACTCTTCCGTTCCTGATTCCTATACTGCAACACCACATAAGGATCAATTTTCCCTGCATCCATTGATGACAAAATTAGGTAATTTTTTTACAGAAATGTAGGAAAATTAAAAGAGAAATCACAACAAACACTCATAGTTTGGCGATAAAAGGTTAGGGTTTCCTCAAAAAATGAATATAAGTTGGAGAAATCTACACTCACCAAAGAAATCGGTGTCTTTCAGTCCCCTGGCATCGAAGAGCTTCACTTCTAATACCCCCTTCCCCGTCTTCGCCATCTCCTCTCTATCTCTCTCTCTGTGTTTTTTCTCCGAGCAGAGATCGAGAGGAGCTGATATTTATGAAGATCACGGGGAAGATTTGGAGCAGTAGGCGATGTAAACAATGACCGGGTCATGGCCTGCCTACAAGTTCGGAAAAAAATATTGCCTCCGGCGCCGGACAATAATGTATTGGGGGCGATTTTTATTTTGTTTTCTTTGGATGACTAAACCAAGATTTTCTATTTATTTCTTTATTAAAAAAAAAAAGAAACCATATAGAAAGAAAAATACTTACTTGATAGGTAATTTCCCTCTTCATAATAATAAAGAGAATGAAATGAGTTCTATTTTTTGAAAATTTATTTCTCCCCCTAAAGCCCTTGGAGGTCTTGACATTTCTTCTTTAGATAATATTAATTTGATGTGCAAAACTAACCTAATGGAGTATGGATTATTATGGTACCATCTGGGTTAATTCCATTCTCAAAATCTCTATTATTTGGAAAGATCTAATTAAAGTTGTTTTTAAAATTAGAAGTTATCTTAGTTTCAAGTCAATACCAGCAGCAATCTTCTTCTTCTTCTTTTCTTTGATCCTTGAATTAAAGAATCAACTTTATTTATATGTATGGTAATGTGGTTTTTGATTGGTTTTGTTTACCTAAATTTATCAAAATTAAAGATGTTCTTATTAATGGCAATTGGTTTTTTTCTTTGTGACTAGAATAATTCTATTGATTGTTTACTTCTTATCTATGGAATCTCTATTATTGATGANAATTAAAGTTGTTTTTAAAATTAGAAGTTATCTTAGTTTCAAGTCAATACCAGCAGCAATCTTCTTCTTCTTCTTTTCTTTGATCCTTGAATTAAAGAATCAACTTTATTTATATGTATGGTAATGTGGTTTTTNTATTAAAGTTGTTTTTAAAATTAGAAGTTATCTTAGTTTCAAGTCAATACCAGCATCAATCTTCTTCTTCTTTTCTTTGATCCTTGAATTAAAGAATCAACTTTATTTATATGTATGGTAATGTGGTGTTTGATTGGTTTTGTTTACCTAAATTTATCAAAATTAAAGATGTCCTTATTAATGGCAATTGGTTTTTTTTCTTTGTGACTAGAATAATTCTATTGATTGTTTACTTCTTATCTATGGAATCTCTATTATTGATGATGGTTTAGTTGTCTTTGGAAATGGAAGAATTTCTATAGAAATAAAAATATTTACCATTTTATTTATGAAACTTTGCTCATTAGAGATTAGAATAGATTAGTTTGGTACAAAGAATATTCTTTTAGTTTGGCTTTATTTTCTTCTAGAATTTTATATTTTTATCTTAAAACCAATGATATTCTCAATTATAGGAGAATCAATATTAGACTTAATTGTTTGGAGGCATTGATGGATTTCAGATATCTTTTAGTTCCATTGGTACTTGGAGGCATTGATGTTGTTGGTGGTATTGGATTCTTTGGTTTTATTTTCCATTTGTTTCCTTTATTTGTAATTAATTATGGTTGGTTGTGTTGGATGGATTGGAAGAGCTTTTAGTGGTTTTCTTTTTTCTTATGGTTGTTGGTTTGAGGTGCCTTTTGGACCCTCTATGTTGTTGGTGGTATTGGCTCCTCTAATTTTTTTTTTCTTTGTCTTGCTGTCGATTGATTGGGTTGGTTAATGTTATTTATTGTTGTTGGTTTGGAGGAGCCTTTGGTAATGGCTGATGGCTTTTAATTTCATTATTTATGTTGATTTAGATCAAATATATATTTATTTTTTTTCTCTAAAGTTCAATCTGGTTGAGCTATGATGAATTCTAACAATATATTAAATTTCAAGTATTCTTTTGATTATTTTTGTTCATTAGCTCCTGGAAGGAAATTTAATATTCTTGCACACATAATTTTGAGCTCATTTGTCTCAATTATCTCTTTTGTTTCTTCTTTTATTTGTTTTCGTGTGTTTCTATTAGTTGCTTCTTTTTGTTCTCTTTGGTTTTGTTTTGTTTTTTTTTTTTTTTCTTTTTCATTTTGCAGGATGGTATATCTATGTATGTCTTTCTTCCTTTAAGTTTGTTGTTTCTGGTGTTGTTGTTGTGAGGTTGTTGTTGGAGACTATGATTTTACCGGTGGCTTTTAGATTTTAAGTTCTTAAGGCTATTATTGATGTTATTGATGGTGTAATGTTGCTATTGTTGATGCAAGCTGATTAGATTTAGTGTTTTTTTCTTATATAGTATGGTTGGTTGTGGAGCCTCATATTATTGTTTCTTTTCTATTTTTTGTGTGAGTTATAATTTGAGTTATATTGTTGTAACTTACTATTTTAATTTCAATAAAGCTAGGTGTGGCCCTCAATTTTCCTAAAAAAAAAAGTCTAACAAAAATTAATTTTTTAAAAATAATACTACATTTCTTAAATAAGTTCAAAATTTAAAACAAGTTTTTTATATGTATCTGCACAAATTATATAACTTAATAATTTAAAATTTGATTTTATTTTCATATAAAAGTTCAATAATATAGACAAATTTGGGACATTTGCATGCATATTACACAATGGTGGAACAAAGGGAGGCCTGCCAGAACAATTGCCCCTTAATAAACTCTTTATTATTATACAATATATTAAAATTTTGCCTCACTTAAATTAAAATACTTATTCATTTTTAATTAAATAATTATGTTAAACAATTTATCACAAAGATTTTAATTATCTATTTAAATTAAAATATATGATTTCGTTATATTAATAACTAAAATATGAAGAAAATACATGTATCTAAGCATTAAGCAGTAGTCATTTTAGATTTATCAAAAATTATATATATAAATGTTAAGAAATTAGGGCGAAGAAAAACAGGAATCAACACAAATTCAGAAGAAAACACAGAGATTTAACGAGGTTCGACAAATATGTCTACGTCCTCGGGAGAATAGCGGCGGCTTTCCTCTAATTAAGAAAATAGTACATAATACATAATATGTTCATAGGGTTACAAACATGACATATATACATATATAACCTTAAAGTACAACGTATAATTACAAAATTACCCATATATTGTTCCGCGGGGCGTTGGCCCCGCACCCCTAACCCACGTAATGAAACTCCCCCGATGGCTCGCTCAGTTCCTCTCCGCTCCTCTGGCTCGCTATGTTTCACTCCACCATCTGTCCCTCAAATGGTCATACCTAACAATAAACATAGAGAGAGAGAGATTAAAACCACATAATCCAATGTTTAAATTTTTATACATGCATTGTGCGTGATTTTAAGCCGGGTCTCCGCCGTAGACAAGTTGGTCCCCAAGACGGCAAGTTGACCTTGACGTGAATGGCCGCGTTAGGCTATTTTTGTTTGGAAAATTATGTACATGGACTTTCGTTTTCTTTTAAACTATGGATGACTTAAAAGTGAGGGGATTTAATTTGGATAATTTATATTCATAGCACCCTATTCGTTTGTATTTACATATCTCAATCCTATACTTATTTTATGTTATTAAGATCGAAGTATTCAATAATTATTTTTATTTTGCTAGTAATCATTTTATTTTTAATAAAAAAGAGGCATTTACGAACATACCATACAAATTTCTATGTATTTACGTATCTAATACCAAAATTTTGCTCTTTATATTTACATCAACCTTGATCTAACTTAGTCCAGTCGACCCGGGCTCAACTCGATAATTGACTTGTGAGATGAGCTCAATGAGCAAACAAGCCGAGATCCAGCTAGATCCGACTCAACTGGTTAGGTCGTGAGTAGGCTCGCTGAAGAAATAACATAAAAAGTATAAAAGTAAGCAAATTGATTACTTGTTGTGAAACTAGAGGTGTCATGTACATAGCCTTATGAATTTTTGTTCTCCTAATTGGATGAGATTGCTCTTAATAGTATCTTAAGTGGATATTTAGTTTTTTGATCCTCTTATTATGTCTTTGGACAGTGTGCAATATAAAAAAAAGTGTTTTTTTTTTAAATAAATAGATAATGGTCAATTCCTTTTTTTTTTTTTTTTTTTTGCAAGAAGCTCTTTTTCTTCTTGAGGGAGAGTTGATGACCTCATTATTTTCTTGTAAAGGGTGATTTTATGCAATAATAATACAATAATAAGTACTTAATTTAAATTTTATAAATAATTGATAAATTTTAGATATTAATTTTAGGTTAAATTAGAGTTAGCCTCAAGTAGTGTTTGAGTTAAATTATAGCTTATTCGAGTTCAATTCAGTTATTTAGTCAAATAAAATATTACGTCTAATTAACGGAGGTGTGGATGATAATGTGGATCGCATCACGTCATGCGTTCGGTAGTCGTGTGATCCACATCGTCATTTGCACGTAAGTCATCTGGACGTAATATTTTCTCTATCTGATTACATCCTACGTCCAGATGAGATTAGATATAAGTTAAAGAAAAAGTTTAATCGAAAAGTATGGTCAATTTAAAGTATTTCCTTAAAATCACAATCAGCATTGATAACAAAAATAGTATGAAAAACATTAAACAATGTTTGAACATGATGTGGACGATATTCTAAGAAAAATTATCAACTCTTATTTGAATTTAGATTTGAACCCTCATTGAAAAAGAATGTTTAAACATATACTATAGTTTATAGTTTAAACATGGCTTAGAAATGCTTTTTAATGGTTCAAATAAGCTTTGGACAAGGCTCGAAAAGGGTCCAAATAAATCAGACTTTAATCTTATTCAATTGTAGCACATACATATACAATAGTGTGTAGAATCTTATGTGTTTTTTCCCCTATATTTCCTCATACGAGATAAGAATAATTGATATTCACCCATAGAAATTACTCTATCTAATATATTGTTTTACAGTTCTTCAAATAAAACTTTAAATATAAATCAAATTGCATTGAAATATGAGGTCAATTATTAGAATATGATCCAACATATTTAACTAATGATCAAACAATATTAGAAGACATGATCATATCATAGTCAAAATATAAATAGTAAAAACATATACATAATTTATGTTCCAGCTTTATGTAAACTATAATCAAAAAATGTTTGAGCATAGCTTTAGCATAAATTGAACTACATAATATCTGATACCCTCCAACTATATTCAACCATAATTTAAATAAAATAAGAACATAATTAATGCATGTATTTTATTAACATATGTTCTTTAAAATTCTTTTTAACTTGCTATTAAATCTCCTTTAAAATTATTATTATTATCTTTATCATTATCATGATTATGATTTGGCATCACATACATTCATGAGACAAATTTTCCACTTTAAAATTAAGAAAACAAAAAACAAAAGGTGAAGGTAAAATAGAATTATTTTAAAAAATATGTAATTTATAAGAAAATTTGTGTCGGTTTCTATAAAAAAGAAAATTTATTGGTTGAACTCAACATTAAAATATAAAAAACCCATTTGTTCTTCTATCGTCATGCAGCGACAAAGAAAAAACAGAATCACATGATGTACTCCAATGAATCTATCAGGACAAGTTAGAAAGAAAACATTTAAACCATCAAATCTATTACAACACATTTTGAAAGGTCATATGTAGAATTTGAATCCAACAAAAACTTAACTCAACCCAAAACCAACTAGAAATGAGGGGAAATTCAATAATATTACTCCTAATGTGCATCGTACTGTTAGTATGGTGATTTCTTATCTTTATAAAGGCTTAATAAGAAGCTATCGAATAATATGGTAGCTTTACTGCAGCAATTGGCTATTCCTTATTCTGTGCATACCACAAACGTTTTTGTTGTAAAGTGGAATAAACCGGGGGTACCATTTATAAAAATTAATATTGATGGCAGTTGGAATCCCTTATTTGCTAGTGTAGGAGGTGATTGTAGAGATTTTTTGGGCTCTATTATTTGTTGGTTCTCAGCAGGTGCTTTCTCTACATCCCCTCTTATGGCTGAAATTGATGCATTAGTTTTTGCTCTACAAGTGGCTGTAAAGTTTAGCTGGAAATACATTATTATTGAAATTGACTCTTTAATTCTTTCAAAGTGTTGTCAATTGCAGATTAAGCATCATTAGAGCATCAATACTCAGATGAAGAAGATTTTTGCACTTTCCAAGAATNTTGCTTTCTCTACATCCCCTCTTATGGCTGAAATTGATGCATTAGTTTTTGCTCTACAAGTGACTGTAAAGTTTGGCTGGAAATACATTATTATTGAAACTGACTCTTTAATTCTTTCAAAGTGCTGTCAATTGCAGATTAAGCATCATTAGAGCATCAATACTCAGATGAAGAAGATTTTTGCACTTTCCAAGAATTTGATTATCAAGTGGTCTCATATTAAGAGAGGAAATATGGTTGCTAATTGGGCAGTTAAAGCTGGCTTAAAGATGAATGGCACTATGATTTCTAAGTGTGTTCCTTCTATTTTGTTGGATTTAGCTTTGAAAGATCATGTTTGTTAGCTTTTACTTTTTGTATTGTGTTTTGTTTTTTATCCTCTGTATTTTCCCTTTTTTGGTGAAAATGACCATTAATTTTCTAGTTTTTTTGTTTTGTTGTGTGCATTTTATTGGGAGTGTTTTGGTCCTTTACTTTTTTCTTATTAAACTTTTTTTGTGTTGAATGCATAAGGAGTCGAATAATGTTCTTTCACTAAAAAAAACTCAACCTGAAACCATTAGACTCAAAACTCGACCCTAATATNCGGTAGGTGAGTGGTAGGTGAACGGTAGGTGAGATGTGGTAGGTGAGCGGTATCACATTACAAAAGTGCCCTTTTACTTTAGTTCATTAATTGGGGGTCAAAATAACAGAGTCGAATAATGTTCTTTCACTAAAAAAAACTCAACCTGAAACCATTAGACTCAAAACTCGACCCTAATATTAAATATGTCAAAAAATAATCCAAACCCAGCTTACATTCAACCAACAGACTCAAACCTGACTTATTTAACATGTTCAACGTACAAAAAATAATCATTCATGTCAAATTAAAATCAACTTTAAATAAAATCATAACTTAATATTTTGCTAATTTAGAACATTAACAGTAATTATATATATATATATATATAAAACCTGAATCTCTTGCAAATTGAAGGCAGAGCAATGAATTTGGAGATGGCTGTAGTTATGGAACCATGCGCTGTGGGTCACGTGGAAAGAGTGAGGTTTGACGAATATTGCTGAGACCGCAGAAGAGCCTAACCACTCGCTCCAGTCCAACTCCGAAGCCACCATGAGGATATGTACCATATCTGTCACCAAAGAGCAATTTATTAACCAATAAATAAAATTACAAACTAAATAATACAGCAGATCTGTCAAAACAATAATTTCGGAGTTAGAAAAATCTTAAAATTTGTAAAGAAAATTGTGAACACACTTTTGACTTCCAACAACAAGTTTTCAACTTTAATTTCAACAAAGAATTTTCACTTGCACAATCTCGTTACAACAAGTACAACACTGCTCAGCAGTGTTTGAACACAAGTAAATGCAACATATTATTACTAGAAACAGCAACAAGTGAAACATANACAAGTAAATGCAACATATTATAACTAGAAACAGCAACAAGTGAAACATAACACAAGGAATCAAAAAAGGACGCACCGAAATGAACTACGTGGACTCTTTGAGCTCCAGAAATTATCTCCTCACCTTGAAAAAATCACAACTTACAAGTCAATTTAAAAGTAACTAACACACCTACCGTATATGTCCACTCGAAGCATTTCTTAGAACACTCATTTCTTAGATTTTTATGTTATCATCTTTAAATGTAAGATTAAGGCCAAAAACTCTCTTCAACATCATTACGACTTGTAAGACGCAAAATTTCAACACTCATCAAGATCAGTTTATCATTAATAGTACATATCATAACTTTTTCAATGGATGAATCCAATTTCATGAGAAGGCGGTTGTGATTTTAAAGTGTAGATTCACAAATATGTCCGGATTAAATACATGGGTTCATGAAAAATTTTAGCATATAATAAGAAATTTTGATTGTTGAAATACATTAGTTACTTTTAAGATTATTTCTATATGTAATATGTTACAGATCATCCTCATTTTTATCATATAATTAAAAAACTTAAAATTCAAAAGAAAATTTTAAGAAAAGAAAAAAAAAAGGTAATGCAATTTCCACTTGAGCAATCTCAATAGGTGGAAATTCTTCCTGAAGCTCAGTAAGTGAAATCAAAACTTTAGTAAGATGTTGGCTTTTAGCAGGTCTCCTCCTCAAAAAATTAAGCTCCAACCTAAACAAAATTTTATACAAACTGGTCATAGTCATTCACTTTTGCTGGACAAAAAATGTATTAGACCTCGAACAAGTTGCAAAGAAGCTACACTGAAAACTGGCACGCAAAGTTATAGTGCTTGTTTGGGATTAACTTTGTTTGTGTTTTTGTTTGTTTGTTTTTTTTTCCTTAATGTTTATTTAGTATGTTTTTTTAATATCTTTATTTTTGCTTATAAAAATAAATTTAAATGCTCTTGACAATACTCCAAATAACTTTAAGGTGGTTTGAATAAGTCGAATCAAATATTTCAAATTTCTTTTGTTTCAAATCAAAAATAAAAAATAAAAGTGATCCCAATTTGCCCCTAAATATCAATCAAGAATAAAAAATCACTGGAAAAACATTAGACAACAACCAGCCATACACCATGTTGATATTTATTTAGTATACGGTCATACTAATCACACACACTATATCAAAATCAATAGGTAATCATTATTAAAATGAAATCACCACAGGTCAGAAACGCATCCAACTCATAAATATGCTGATGAAAAGAAAAGTTCTTCTCACCTCGGATAAAGACATCAAAAGAGTTACTACACAACGGGTTGTCGAAACACGGCATGGTATAGAATGGACGTACTGCCAAAGGATATCTATGAAGTATATAAAACTCAGTATCATACCTGTTTAAACATCATGTGAAATATGAAAAGCCAGGCCATTAACAGGGAAGGCATGACTGAGCAGAAATAAAAAAGGGAGCATTTACATACATATCGCCTAACTCCTATGTATTTATATACCAAACGTCTAAATTTTGATATTTACACTTATACCAACCAAATCTTTCATATCACAGAAAAAACACATCGTTTCATGCCCAGGAATGTGGTATAGATGTAAAAATTAAAGGTTGGCATTAGACAAGTAAATCCATAGGAATTAAGTGGTATTGTATATAAAGCTTCCATAAGAATTTTGCCAAGCAAAAGAGATGGGTCAACTTCTACACCGGCATCCTGCAAATGAGGATGAATCTTATTAGAATATTAGAATAAAAATAGAATATTTATTAATACAGAATTTTGTATTAATTAATTTTATTTGTTTTATTTTCTTTCATTCATTCATTTATTCTATTTTTATTTGTTTCCTTACATCTGCATCCTGTAATGGGTATTTATACCCCTCTTTGCATAAGAAACATCTTGGTTACTATTCTAATATGATATCAGAGTCATGCCCTAACATAGCTGTCGGGCTCTCCATACAGCCGGCTACACTTGCCTCCAGATTCCTGGAACCGGCTAGGTATGCTCTTCCCTGATCACAATATCACACATTATCCATTTACTCAAAAAATATTCCTACAACTCGCATCACCTGATATTTTTCTCATTTCTCATAGCCCCAACTCATGAGAGTTATAGAGGATATCATTAAGACACAATCTCATGACAGCAAGGTTTGAAAATCCAAATAAAAGAAAAAAATTAGCTGCCTTAGGAAATAAACGATAGGCAAGGTATTGGTGGCGTGCCAACTGATGGCAGCCCAACAACCCTAGTGCTTAACAAATGGCCATATCCATAGTTTGGCATTCTTATTAAGGAAGGCTTGCCTTCAGATTTATTCGTAAAATTTAAACAATAAATAAGAAAATATTTGATTTAGAAGCAAGAAAATATTAAGGGGCGTTTATTTGCATGCCACACAGTTCTTATGTATTTATATATCTAAAACCTAAACATTCATACATGCACACCACTCAAATCTTTAACATCACATCTAAAGTACCATCATCATTATCTTCTTAAAAGTGAAATGCACCTTTTATGCATATGTTCATGACACTAAGGTGTTATAAGTGTAAATGTCAAACTTTGGGTGGGTGGTATGTATGTAAATTTCTCAAATATTAGTGACGGGTGTATCTTGAGCATTTGGACAGCCTCCTCAAATGTAAGGCGCAAGGTCTTCCGCAAATACTGCCATAACAATACATCTGAATTTATTAGAACCTTAAAGCTTTAACCATTTTGCAGAAAAGCAAAATATGTTAAATAATAATATTACATAAAGCGGATAAAATATATTTAATTGGCAAAATTGTGCAACGGAAGGGGAAAGCAACTTCCTATCGCATATGAAACCAAATTTGGTTTACCTTCAGTGGCTTCAAGGGGAATTGTTTGTTAATTGCATCAAGTAGCTTCTTGCATTTATCATTTAAGTAGTCAAACATTGTTACAAACAATCTGTCCACAATATCTAAAACCTGCATTTAATTCAACAGATACATAGATTAAAAAAAGGGTTGGATTCTAAAATGGCCCCCATGACTGCTCAGATGTGGCCAATTTAGTCTCAAAATTTTACTTTTCTCTAATTTATTCACCCAACTATTAAAAATTGATCTCAATTAATTCCTTAAGGCATAATTTTAGATCAATTTTTCATAGCTGAAAGATTAAATTGGGATAAATTTTGCATCATGATTTCTACAAGAAAGCCCATCTTGGATCAATTTTCTATAGTCGAGAGACTAAACCAGAGCACTGCGAAGATTTGAAACTAAATTAGCCACAATTGAACAGTCGGGGCACCATTTTGGGATTTCTTCCATTAAAAAAAGCTCTGCTGTTATGATAAGAACATGCAATCCCTTCTCACCTCAAAATAATCCTCTTTGATCTCCTTTTCAACGTCAAGACCATTAAATTCACACAAATGTCAGTGAGTATATGAATCTTCTGCCCTAAAAACTGGGCCGACTACAAATACACGTCCAAAACCAGCGCACATAGCCATCTGCTTATGGAACTGTGGGGATTGGCCCAAGCAAGCAGGTTGACCCTTGTAGTCTAACTTGAAAACGGAAGCACCTCCTTCACTTGCACCAGCTATCAACTTCGGTTTAAGAATTTCAACAAAATCTTTAGATTCCAAAAATTTTCGAAAAATCTGTGTCAAAGGACTTGAATGGTTAGTAAATAGTAACATCTAAATTTTCATATGGTAAAAGAAAAAAGAGGCATTAAAATACATACCACTCAATTCCTATGTATTAACATACATGATGCGAATGGAAACGATTTTTCAAACTAAAATTCGGATAAATAAATTTTTTTACTTCACCAACACAAAATAACACAACTCAAATACATAAAAGATAGACACCTTAAAATCTAAAGGTAAGTGATCCGTCCCAAATCATAACTGTTATTTTGACCTCCAATTAATGAACTAAGGTAAAAGGGCAATTTTGTAATGTGGCACTGCCACCTACCACATCTCACCTACCGCTCACCTACCACCCACTTACCTCCCATCTATCACTCTCTTGCTTCTATAAATAGAGAGGGTGTGAGGCCTAGGAGGGCAAGGGAAGAGATCTTAAGCTACCACAAAGGATGAGAGAATAGCTAGAAAGCTAGAGAGGATGAGAGCATCTTGAGGCCTTGTATCAAGGTGCCGCTTGAGACGGAGGTCATAGAAGGAAGATGAGGGCTCATCTCTATGTATAAGCTATGTATTCTCCATTTATTTTGCCTTAGTGAACTATTTGATTGATTCCCTCCCTTGGACGTAGATCTAGTTGGATCGAACCACGTAAACGATCTATGTTTGCTTGTGTTCTTTGTGTTTTATTTTTATGTCNTTGGATGTAGATCTAGTTGGATCGAACCACGTAAACGATCTATGTTTGCTTGTGTTCTTTGTGTTTTATTTTTATGTCAGGAAGTACATATCTCATATCAATTGGCGCCGTCTGTGAGAAGATCCATACTTTTTGGCTAGAGGTGTCCACGTAAAGGTGTTCGCGACCAGCGATGAAGAAGAGGAGTTCGGCATTCATTAACAGAGGAGCAAGTGAATCGTGTCGCAAGCAGCCGAATCACGACAGATTCAGTGAGCAGTGAAACCTTTGATCGATTGAATTAGCACCGCAGGTTGTGCGGTTCGGCGAGATGGAGGGGGAACTGCCCTTGAAGGAGCAAAGGAAGGCGGGTCGTTCGGTCCGCGAAGGGGCAGATCTCGCAAAGGAGGANAGGAACTGCCCTTGAAGGAGCAAAGGAAGGCGGGTCGTTCGGTCCGCGAAGGGGCAGATCTCGCAAAGGAGGAGGATTTCCGCGACAGCTAGCACACGCTACGACAGCTCTCGGAATTCAGTAGGTGCTCAGCGGAGCGGATTTCAGACGTTAGTGGGGATCGAGCCACAATAATGGGTTCCGCCAAATTCGACATCGAGAAATTCAACGGGAATAATGATTTTGGTCCATGGAGAGTAAAGATGAGAGCTCTGTTGGTTCAGCACGGTGTTGCAGAAGCATTGCAAGGGTCGGCGGCATTGCCAACCGACATGACCGAGAAGGAGAAGATCGACATACTGAAACAAAGCCCCAGACAATGGTACAAACGATTTGATGAGTTCATGCTAAAGATCAGATAACAGTTGCGTGTACATGAAGTGGCAAGACGGTGAAATAAGTACCTACTTGCATCTTTATGTGGATGATATGTTAGTAGCCAATAGAAGTAGGGAGGAAATCCAGAAGATCAAAGGTATGCTCAATTCTGAATTTGACATGAAGGACCTTAGGACCTGCTACAAAGTCCTAGGGATGGAGATTACTTAGAGATAGGAAAATGACACTTAATTCTTGTCTCAAAAGTCATATATTCAGAAGGTTCTAGCAAAGTTCAACATATATGAGGCTAAACAGGTTGCAACACCTATTGGCCAACACTTCAGATTGTCAAACTCTCGCGCACCAGAGACTGAAGATGAGAAAATGTACATGAAGGGTGTCCCTTATGTCATCGGGGTTGGTAGCATCATGTATGGGATGATTTGCAGCAGACCAGATTTGTCTTACGTCGTCAGCATTGTAAGCAGGTTCATGGCAAACCCGAGACAGACTCACTGGGAAGCGCTAAAATGGATCCTGAGGTACTTGAGAGGCACTAAAGACCTTGGTCTACTCTTTAAAAGGCAGGAAGACAAAGAAGAAAAGATAGCTGGTTACGTGGAGTCTGATTATGCAGGAAGCATTGACACCAGGAAGTCACTGACCGGATTCATTTTCACTGTCTTCGGTACCGCAGTCAGTTGGAAGTCT
>JXCR01023633.1:21189-69859 GCA_002079205.1 Phalaenopsis hybrid cultivar
GTCCCGTGAGCGAAACCCTTCGCGAAATACCTCCCCGAAACCACTGTTCGTGAATAATCGCGTCTACTCGCTCGCCAGCACCCTACCGAACTCCACCTGTCCCAAACTCCACCTGCGACGAACTTGCAAACTTCGCTGGTCGAACACCACCAAAATCCTCTGTTTGCAAACGCTCCTGTTCGCGGTAACTGCACACGAACTCCTGTTCGCGAACTCCTTTTTTTTTTTTGAAAAAAAGAAAAAAGGAAAAAAGAAAAATTGAAATCTTCAAGCAAAACTTTATTTTTCCAGCTCTATAAACATAAACTGCTCTGACATGCATTTTGAGTTGGAGGTGGTGAAACGAGAGGACTCGCCAGGTACACTTTTACAGTTTACAGTGTTTTACAGTCTTTCTTGTACCANGATTCTCCACCTTGGCGAATATTCAACTCTTTAGGAGAAAATCTACACCTTGCGAATATTCAATCCCTTAGGAGAAAAATCTCCACCTTGTGAATATCCCGCCATTTAGGAGAAAATCGTCACCTTGCGAATATTCAGCCCCTTAGGAGAAATATCTCCACCTTGCGAACATTTTGCCCCTTAAGAGAAAATCTCCACCTTGCGAATATCCAGCCCCTTAGGAGAAAAATATCATGGAGTTTCTTATGCAAAAAGGTGAATTGAAGCACTTTTCTTGTTCGCGCCAGCACCTTGGCAAAACTGTTGTCCCGTGAGCGAAACCCTTCGCGAAATACCTCCCCGAAACCACTGTTCGTGAATAATCGCGTCTACTCGCTCGCCAGCACCCTACCGAACTCCACCTGTCCCAAACTCCACCTGCGACGAACCTGCAAACTTCGCTGGTCGAACACCACCAAAATCCTCTGTTTGCAAACGCTCCTGTTCGCGGTAACTGTACACGAACTCCTGTTCGCGAACTCCTTTTTTTTTTTTGAAAAAAAGAAAAAAGGAAAAAAGAAAAATTGAAATCTTCAAGCAAAACTTTATTTTTCCAGCTCTATAAACATAAACTGCTCTGACATGCATTTTGAGTTGGAGGTGGTGAAACGAGAGGACTCGCCAGGTACACTTTTACAGTTTACAGTGTTTTACAGTCTTTCTTGTACCACAGGTCCCAGGATCGGAACCTGGCTCTTATACCACTTGTTGAGAAAATTAGGGCGAAGAAAAACAGTAATCGACACAAATCCAGAAGAACACAGAGATTTAACGAGGTTCGGCAAAGATGCCTACGTCCTCGGGAGCAGAGCGGCGACCTTCTTTTCAATATTCAGAAAAGATTACAGAATACAATATTCAGCTCTCTCAAAGACCTAGGATTACAAACAGGTCTATTTATAATCCTAGAGTAAGCCCTGCAGTACAATATGTAATTCTCAAATTACCCCTGTACTGTATAGCCCCAACCCATATAACGTAACTTCCCAATTTGGACAGATTCTTTCGCTTTGCTCCGCTCCGCTTCGTTCCAGCGTCAGTCCCTATATGATATATGAGTCATATCATAACAGAAATCATAATTTACCTTCTCAGCTTCTTTGATTTCTTCCTCACTTCGAGCTGCATCCTCAATATTTATAGGAAGGTTTGGAACAGCTCNAATTTTTAACCTTTAAAAATTGAATTTTATGTGTTAGATATGTAAATATATATAGTAATTGAGTGGTATTCATATAAATTTCCCAAGCAAAAAATTTATGCATGCGAGATTCCTAAAACCCGAAGTAAGGTATATCTGTATCCTACAAATTAATTAACATTATATCGAAGGTACATTGAAAATCAGTGAATTTGACGGCAATTAAAACACAAACAATCTCATGCAGTTAACAATCTGAAGCTGGAAATTTGAAATTAACTAAATGTAGTAATAAAGAAAAAGAGGCCTTACAACTAGAACAGAGGATTGAAGACGAAAAATTGCTAGGTTTGTTGGAGTACGTAAATCAAGAACTCTATTATTCAATCGTCTATCTTGGTTAACACGAACAAGTTTTTCCCCATCTGTCATCGCAGAAATAATTAGGATACAAATATATTGGCAAAACAAGTATAAAGTTTAAATGGAAAAGGCAACAAAAATCAAGGATAGAATTCATAGGTTTCACTTTCATGACATAAAAGGGTGAGCATTAGCTAAAGTACTATAAAATAACTAAGGAAATGAGAAATTGTTGAGAAAATTAGGGCGAAGAAAAACAGTAATCGACACAAATCCAGAAGAACATAGAGATTTAACGAGGTTCGACAAATATGCCTACGTCCTCGGGAGCAGAGCGGCGGCCTTCTTTTCAATATTCAGAAAAGATTACAGAATACAATATTCAGCTCTCTCAAAGACCTAGGATTACAAACAGGTCTATTTATAATTCTAGAGTAAGCCCTGCAGTACAATATGTAATTCTCAAATTACCCCTGTACTGTATAGCCCCAACCCATATAACGTAACTTCCCAATTTGGACAGATTCTTTCGCTTTGCTCCGCTCCGCTTCGTTCCAGCGTCAGTCCCTATATGATATATGAGTCATATCATAACAGAAATCATAATTTACCTTTTCAGCTTCTTTGATTTCTTCCTCACTTCGAGCTGCATCCTCAATATTTATAGGAAGGTTTGGAACAGCTCTATTGATGCAGTACAGCTTTCTGACTTGAACCTCCACCTACGAAAACATGAGCATTAGTAATTAGGGATTACATTCCGTGGTGCATATGAAAATCTTAATAATGTGATATTTTTTTAAACAGAACAAAAGTTTGTCATAAACAAACCCAGGTCAAACGGTAAACCAAAACAGCAGGACAGCAAACAAAGAGCAGAAATTGCTGTAATAAAAAGGAAGTGTAAAAAACAATCAAAAGAACTCTAAGTTTAATTATAAGATGATCGGTTACGCAACTAGCCAATGCAAGAGTGGTCATGCAAAGTTCTATTCAATCTCAATCAATACTCCAAACTACATATCCATTAAACAAGGTCCTTCACTGCCATCTCCAGAAATTAAGAGCATTCAGAGAAGTCATTCCAAAGAAGGTAGTTTGCATTAACTTAAAACTCCAAAAGAAAAACATTAAATAAAAGCTGAATAATTTATTAAAATAAATACAGCGACCTTGGTCAACTTAAATGTATCATAAATGAAGATTTTTCGAAATTGATTGTTAGAAGTGAATCCAATTATGTAAACGCACAGGTTGGCAAATTTAAGTTATTTAAGTTATCAAACCAAGCAAACATTTCACATATTACCTCAAAATGGCAAAAGAAAACAGCTCACTTGTAAATAAACTATGCAGCACTTCATGACCCCGTGTTAAGGAGGGCTGCATGGAAATTCGCTGTTGCCCATGAGGTAGAAAAATATGGAAAAACCATCCCCCATGTTGCCAGAATGTTTGGACTTGATACTTCTGGAATTCATTGGTGATTGCATGCAGTAGATTCTACTATATAAACATTAACTCATCCTATACTTGTATCATCTAGAAACCTTAGAGATAAGAAAGGGATAGTGTTCAGCTGCTTCAAATTCCAAACTCCCTTTGAAGCTAAAATAATATTTTGATCGCTCCTAACTTGGAAGTGAGGAATAAATTTGATTTAGGGCTTTAGAGAGGATGTACGCCTTCTAAGATTAGTGTGTAAATTATTTTGAAAATTTTGCTCAATTCTTTTATTTATAAAATGTCTATCAATCTCAACATATCTAGCCTTCTTATAATGGACTCGATCTTTAGTTAAAATAGATTATAGATTGTTTGTCATATATCTTTGTTATTGGTTCTTTAATGTGAACTTTGCGGATTTCTAGATATCTTTACAGCCACATTTATTTACAAATTTCATAATCCACGACCATGAACTCAACTTCAGTGCTACTTTCACGATAACTATAAACTTCTTACTTTTCTAAATGATTAGATTTCCCCATATAAATGATCAATAGCTAAATATGAAATTGCAAACAGTTATATATCCAACCATCAATATTAATGAAGATTTGAATACTCCAATAAGTTCCTTGCTTGAAGAATTGGCCTTTCGCTTGTGATTGTTTAAAATACCTTAGCATCCTATAAAATGCCTTAAGATGTTCTTCACTGGGAGCATTCATAAATTAACTAAAAACATTATAAAAAAATATATGCAAGGTTGAATGATGAACTTTCCAACTACTCATTGGTAAATCTCTGTCCACTGAGCATCACCTTTGAACCCAATTTATTTAGAAGACTTATATGGGTATTGTCAAGCTTATGTCCCATCATATATGTTTCTTTTAAAATGTCAAGAATATACTTCTGTTGATAGAAAGATATATATCCTTTTGGTCATGTGATATCCATAACAATAAAATATTTTAAGGCTCCGTTTATATTTCAAATAAAATTTCAAAGTTTTAGCTCAATCTATTGTTTTCTTCTTCATTATCATTAACTAAAATAATTTTATCAACATGGACCATGAGATTAATGATTTAGCTATGAGTTAGTCTTTAAAGTAAGTGAAATTAGCTTGCTCTAAAAGTACCATGCTTTTAATCATAATAGTAAATCTAACAAATTAGGGTCTTGAAGATTATTTGAGATGATATATAAATTTCTCAAGTTTATAGATTGTAACTTTATTATCAGTGACCTTAAATCTAGGAGGTACAGTCATACATATTTTTTCTTCAAGGTCAATATTTAAGAAAGCACTTACGATGTCTACTTGGTAAAGAGGTCAACCAAGATTAGTAGCAAAAAACAAAATAAATTAGATGAAATTATTCTTGGAAATAAGTACAAATATTTTTGAGAAGTCAATATTTTAAATTTTGAGTAGTCCCTTCTGCAACCAGTCATGTCTCATATCTTTCTATGCTCCCATCTGCTTTATAATTTATATTGAAAGCTCATTTGTACCCAATAAGTTTATTTCCTTTAAGAAAGATCAAGAGTTTTCATATAGCATTCCTTTCAAGTGCTAGTATATCTTCATGCATAACATCTCTTTTCATGAATGTTTTGGGGATGTCCATACCAGAAAGATTAAATATAAAAGGAATGAAGTAAAAAAGCAATGGTAATCATAGAGATGTACTCATTGATTGGATATTTATGTACCAGGTTATTTAGTCGTTACATATTAAGAGTATCCTATGAAGATTAAATTATTTTATAAATGAAAGCACCACCAATCTTGACTCAAGTAAGATGTTTTCAAAAGATGATTAAATCTCCTGAATCAAACATGTTTTATGGATACATTAGTGCCATAATTATGTTGGAATTTAGCAATCATGGGTCTGTTGGATTCGTCTTGTCGAGATGCTCAAATTGACCTTCCAATTATGTCTGAAAAGCTTCCAAAAATAGTTTAACAATATAAGCTTGATTTAACTTGGATTTGACTGATTTTGGTACATTTGGATCAAGAAATAGCTTCCTATACTTATTGATTCCTGATAGGGAGAAAAATATTTTTATATTTAATATTTTTCTTCTATAAAAACTCGAGTTATCTTTTTAAGTTGTTACTATTTTGTCAAAATATTAAAAATACTAAAAATATTTAAACTTTCATTACTTCAAAAACATTTATAGTTTACATAATTGTCATTTTAAAAATAGAAAGTTTTCAAAAGTGCATATTGCATCATTTCCCTATGGGTTCGATATTCAGGTCTTAATCAGAAAAGTCTTATATTACTTGATAATGATACGTGTACTTGCGTAGTATCCCAATATATATAAATTAAAAAGTTAAATTCATTTTTTTTCTTCATGATCAAGTTTTTAGTTTTGTTGCAAAATAAGGAAATATAAGTGAAAAATATAATCAAAGCTATTATTATAATGGGATCACTTAATCAAACAGGGGCAGAATGGTCATTTATCCAACAACAACTCCTAGTAAGTTGTTCTGAATAAGCTGCCCCAAACAGCAAGCCAGCTTATTCTGCTAATCTGTGGATTATCAGAATAATCTGCTTATCAGCAGATTAAAAATAATCAACAACTGCCCCAAACAGACCCTAAGTCTACCTGGTCATGAAGGTAGTCAACCCAACACGTCCTGAAATCCTCGGTCAGCAATCAGTGAATTGCATCATCAGCGAGAACCTTGGTAGCCCTAAGGTCAAATGAAGGAAACTCTATCCTATGAATACAAGCTGAAGCTCCAAGAGTTGGGACTTATACCTGCTGAAATAACAATGATGCCTCAGAAAAGAAGAGAAAGTGGAGATTCAGCTACAAAGCTGGAAACGCTCCAAACAAAAGGACTTATATCCCGTCTGGGTCAGGGAGCCTTCTAACACCCTAGGCGCACTATACAACCACCTATAAGAAGGTATGTTGGACCAATCATGTTGGAGAAGTATGGGGGCTCCGCCCTGGGACATGCAAATATGAATGTAATTATCTAGAGCAGTCTTAAGTATTGTGGAGGTCCTATTAATATATGCAGGAAAGTAAATGTTGCAATTTTTAAATTCTAAATATTTTAATCCTAAATTTTAATTATCTTGAATATTTTATTTAGGATTTTGTAGAAAATTATAATTTTAGGGTTCTTAATGAGCCTAGATTATATCGTGAAATCTCAGATAAATGACAGAAAGAAACAAGGAAAACACATGTAAGTGTAGACATGTAATATGATGCAAAAAAGCAAAACAAGTCAAATCAAAATAATAAACAGACCGGTGCTACTGGGTCGACAACATATCCCAGAAAAGAAAAATGCAGCCAGACTCCGCATATACATGTCCGGTCATAATTTTATACATCAATATAAAATTCAGAATTAAGATATGGGGCACGAGCATCTTCTTTTGGTCCCCTCCGCATGATTCCCGTGCCAAACACCTCAGAACCCGTGCCCGTGTCTTATTTCTGCTACAGAACTCTCGTAGACTCTAAAAAGTACATAGAAAAAAAAACTCAATCTTGCATGAAAATAAGAGTCAGCGGGAAAGCTCACATGCAAATAACATATCATGAGTCATGTCTTAAAAGTGAGAAGCTAAATGACACCTGCAAGCAAAAGGGTCAGAAATCATCACATGCTCCCCCATAGCGGTACCTGTGTGTGTGCATATAAATAGGCATGACTCCTTGCAGAAAAATACCCTAACAAACTACCACATATATACAACATGCAGTCACCACAAACACGATGCAAAAGAAAGATATGTGGCTAGGGCAATAATCTAACAGAGAACAATAGTCAGACATCAAAAAAGACTGTCAAGTACCCTAAATCCTAAAATAGCACACCATCTAACAAAAAAGTGCATCAACATAATATATAAGTGAGGGGTAAGTTTAAGTATAGTATGACTTTGACGGGGTCGTTATACCGACCCCATCCTAATGATCTGAAGGATCTAAAGGGTGTCACAAAGAGTGGTGACACGAGTTAGATCTATTAGATATTTAGCACAGTCATACTCGTGTCAATCTCGATGATTTAACTCGCATTGCTCACCGGGATCAACCCAGCAAGCAATGCTCGTTAAGGTATCGCGGCCGACACCGAGTCACTCTCTTAACTAGCCTAGCTCGCTATCCATGCAAACATGCAAATGCAAGCAAATCAAAATATATAAGTAGTGATAAAGAGTAATTTATGTCATGAAGGCGGTGACTCATAGGAATGGGCATACCGTAGCGGCAGGGGCCCAAAAAGAGGTATACCGGTAAGGCATTGACCCGAAGGTGAGCAAGTCGTGATGGCAGCGGCCCGAAAAGAGGGTATACTGGTAAGCAGTGACGCAAAGGTGGGCATACCGTGACGGCAGCGGCCTGAAAAGAGAGTATGTCGGTAAGGCAGTGACCCGAAGGAATGAGCATACCGTGGTGGCAGCGGCCCGGAAAGAGAGTATGTCGGTAAGGCAGTGACCCGAAGGTGGGCATGTCGTGACGGCAACTGCCCGAAAAGAGGGTATGTTGGTAAGCCAGTGACCCGAAGGAATGGGCATACCGTGGCGGCTGCAGCCCCGAAAGAGTACCGGTAAGGCAGTGACCTGAAGAAATGCAACACAAGTAGATGATATCGATTATGCAGACAAGCATGTACATGCACATACACAATATGCAAAGGAGTAAGTTGTCGGTGGATCGGGATGGAGCATCTTGTCAAACCAAATTGTTATGTCAGCCGAGCAGGGGTAGCCGGCTGAAACACAAGTGAAGTGACCCGTTTGGGATAACCGACCAAGGCACAAGTGGTGTCGACCGGTCCGGGATGACCGATCGAGGTATAAGTGGTGCAGGTGCAAGTGCAAGTGCAAGATACAAGGTGCAAAGTGCAAGTGCAAATGCAAGGTGCATAGTGCAAGTGCAAGTGTGATATATGTCATATAATATGTAACATGCAAGACATGCACATGCAAACAATGAGGTGCAAATGACTATATATAATAGTGAGTCAAGCTTTTACTAACGACATCACATAAGAAATCTAAGGTTTAGACCCTTGGATGTGTGGCACCGCAACCTCTCGTTTTGGTGAGAAAATGGGGCGAGTTTCTCCCTGAATCTCCGAGGGGAAAACTTTCCACGGCATCACGAAATGGGCTAGCTACAAAGTTTTTCCCATTTTATGAACTCTTCCAGACTTTGCAAAGCGAGACAGCTACAAAACTCTCGTTTTGGCAAGTCCGACCTCCCAACTTCTACAAGTAAAGTTGGGGAACCCAAAGCAAGGGGAGTGAGAGACTCNAATTAGGTAGGCAAGCATTCTTACCTCCATCAATTTTTTTCTTAAAAAACTTTGTGAAAAGATAAAAAAAGACTTATTTTAGGTGGTCTATGTACGCCACAATCCCGACATTTTCCTGCTCTGGGAGTGTAAATGAGCCTAACACGGGATCAGCTCTTATTCCACTCTTTAAAAAATATTATTATTTGTGTTTAACTCGTTTAAAAATATCATTAATCGTGTTTAACACAAAATTTATTTGTGTTACAAGCAGAATGCGAGCTCTTCGCAACGAAAAACTATTTTGACGGCCTTAGTCATGCATGCAGTTGTTAGCGGTGTAAACGAGCCGAACTTGAGCGAGTCCAGATAATTTGTTAAAAATATCAGTGTTCGTGTTCGGCTCATTTATATATCAAGAAAAAAAATATTTTTGTTTGACTTATTTAACGAGCAAAGCATGAGCTATTCACGAACAATGAACTATTTTGACGGCCCTAATAACACAGTAAATAGAATTTAATATATTTTTTGTTCTATTTTTAATTAGTAATTTTAATTTATTATAAATCTTTGCAGCATTGCTGTCAATAAAATTATTTAAAAATAATACTCATTATATATATATATATATATATATATATATATATATATATATATATATANTTTGCTCCGCTCCGCTTCGTTCCAGCGTCTGTCCCTATATGGTATATGAGTCATACCATAACAGAAATCATAATTTACCTTCCAGCTTCTTTGATTTCTTCCTCACTTCGAGCTGCATCCTCAATATTTATAGGAAGGTTTGGAACAGCTCTATTGATGCAGTACAGCTTTCTGACTTGAACCTCCACCTACGAAAACATGAGCATTAGTAATTAGGGATTACATTCCGTGGTGCATATGAAAATCTTAATAATGTGATATTTTTTTAAACAGAACAAAAGTTTGTCATAAACAAACCCAGGTCAAACGGTAAACCAAAACAGCAGGACAGCAAACAAAGAGCAGAAATTGCTGTAATAAAAAGGAAGTGTAAAAAACAATCAAAAGAACTCTAAGTTTAATTATAAGATGATCGGTTACGCAACTAGCCAATGCAAGAGTGGTCATGCAAAGTTCTATTCAATCTCAATCAATACTCCAAACTGCATATCCATTAAACAAGGTCCTTCACTGCCATCTCCAGAAATTAAGAGCATTCAGAGAAGTCATTCCAAAGAAGGTAGTTTGCATTAACTTAAAACTCCAAAAGAAAAACATTAAATAAAAGCTGAATAATTTATTAAAATAAATACAGTGACCTTGGTCAACTTAAATGTATCATAAATGAAGATTTTTCGAAATTGATTGTTAGAAGTGAATCCAATTATGGGCAAATTTAAGTTATTTAAGTTATCAAACCAAGCAAACATTTCACATATTACCTCAAAATGGCAAAAGAAAACAGCTCACTTGTAAATAAACTATGCAGCACTTCATGGCCCCGTGTTAAGGAGGGCTGCATGGAAATTCGCTGTTGCCCATGAGGTAGAAAAATATGGAAAAACCATCCCCATGTTGCCAGAATGTTTGGACTTGATACTTCTGGAATTCATTGGCGATTGCATGCAGTAGATTCTACTATATAAACATTAATTCATCCTATACTTGTATCATCTAGAAACCTTAGAGATAAGAAAGGGATAGTGTTCAGCTGCTTCAAATTCCAAACTCCCTTTGAAGCTAAAATAATATTTTGATCGCTCCTAACTTGGAAGTGAGGAATAAATTTGATTTAGGGCTTTAGAGAGGATGTACGCCTTCTAAGATTAGTGTTTAAATTATTTTGAAAATTTTGCTCAATTTTTTTATTTATAAAATGTCTATCAATCTCAACATATCTAGCCTTCTTATAATGGACTCGATCTTTAGTTAAAATAGATTATAGATTGTTTGTCATATATCTTTGTTATTGGTTCTTTAATGTGAACTTTGCGGATTTCTAGATATCTTTACAGCCACATTTATTTACAAATTTCATAATCCACGACCATGAACTCAACTTCAGTGCTACTTTCACGATAACTATAAACTTCTTACTTTTCTAAATGATTAGATTTCCCCATATAAATGATCAATAGCTAAATATGAAATTGCAAACAGTTATATATCCAACCATCAATATTAATGAAGATTTGAATACTCCAATAAGTTCCTTGCTTGAAGAATTGGCCTTTCGCTTGTGATTGTTTAAAATACCTTAGCATCCTATAAAATGCCTTAAGATGTTCTTCACTGGGAGCATTCATAAATTAACTAAAAACATTATAAAAAAATATATGCAAGGTTGAATGATGAACTTTCCAACTACTCATTGGTAAATCTCTGTCCACTGAGCATCACCTTTGAACCCAATTTATTTAGAAGACTTATATGGGTATTGTCAAGCTTATGTCCCATCATATATGTTTCTTTTAAAATGTCAAGAATATACTTTTGTTGATAGAAAGATATATATCCTTTTGGTCATGTGATATCCATAACAATAAAATATTTTAGGGCTCCGTCTATATTTCAAATAAATTTTCAAAGTTTTAGCTCAATCTATTGTTTTCTTCTTCATTATCATTAACTAAAATAATTTTATCAACATGGACCATGAGATTAATGATTTAGCTATGAGTTAGTCTTTAAAGTAAGTGAAATTAGCTTGCTCTAAAAGTACCACGCTTTTAATCATAATAGTAAATCTAACAAATTAGGGTCTTGAAGATTACTTGAGATGATATATAAATTTCTCAAGTTTATAGATTGTAACTTTATTATCAGTGACCTTAAATCTAGGAGGTACAGTCATACATATTTTTTCTTCAAGGTCAATATTTAAGAAAGCACTTACGATGTCTACTTGGTAAAGAGGCCAACCAAGATTAGTAGCAAAAGACAAAATAAACTAGACGAAATTATTCTTGGAAATAAGTACAAATATTTTTGAGAAGTCAATATTTTAAATTTTGAGTAGTCCCTTCTGCAACCAGTCATGTCTCATATCTTTCTATGCTCCCATCTGCTTTATAATTTATATTGAAAGCTCATTTGTACCTAATAAGTTTATTTCCTTTAAGAAAGATCAAGAGTTTTCATATAGCATTCCTTTCAAGTGCTAGTATATCTTCATGCATGACATCTCTTTTCATGAATGTTTTGGGGATGTCCATACCAGAAAGATTAAATATAAAAGGAATGAAGTAAAAAAGCAATGGTAATCATAGAGATGTACTCATTGATTGGATATTTATGTACCAGGTTATTTAGTCGTTACATATTAAGAGTATCCTATAAAGATTAAATTATTTTATAAATGAAAGCACCACTAATCTTGACTCAAGTAAAATGTTTTCAAAAGATGATTAAATCTCCTGAAACAGACATGTTTTATGGATACATTAGTGCCATAATTATGTTGGAATTTAGAAATCATGGGTCTGTTGGATTCATCTTGTCGAGATGCTCAAATTGACCTTCCAATTATGTCTGAAAAGCTTCCAAAAATAGTTTAACAATATAGGTTTGATTTAACTTGGATTTGACTGATTTTGGTACATTTGGACCAAGAAATAGCTTCCTATACTTATTATTGATTCATGATAGGGAGAAAAATATTTTTATATTTAATGATTTTCTTCTATAAAAACTCCAAGTTATCTTTTTAAGTTGTTACTGTTTTGTCAAAATATTAAAAATACTAAAAATATTTAAACTTTCATTACTTCAAAAACATTTATAGTTTACATAATTGTCTTTTTAAAAATAGAAAGTTTTCAAAAGTGCATATTGCATCATTTTCCTATGGGTTTGATATTCAGGTTTTAATCAGAAAAGTCTTATATTACTTGATAACGATACGTATACTTGCGTAGTATCCCAATATATATAAATAGTTAAATTCATTTTTTTCTTCAGGATCAAGCTTTTAGTTTTGTTGCAAAATAAGGAAATATAAGTGAAAAATATAATAAAAGCTATTATTGTACTGTTGCATATAAATAGTAATGAGATCACTTAATCAAACAGGGGCAGAATGGTCATTTATCCAACAACAGCTCCCAGTAAGTTGTTTTGAATAAGCTGCCCCAAACAGCAAGCCAGCTTATTCTGTTAATCTGTGGATTATCAGAATAATCTGCTTATCAGCAAATTAAAAATAATCAACAGCTGCCCCAAACAGACCCTAAGTCTACCTGGTCATGAAGGTAGTCAACCTAACACGTCCTGAAATCCTCGGTCAGCAATCAGTGAATTGCATCATCAGCGAGAACCTTGGTAGCCCTAAGGTCAAAGGAAGGAAGCTCTATCCTATGAATACAAGCTGAAGCTCCAAGAGTTGGGACTTATACCTGCCGAAATAGCAATGATGCCTCAGAAAAGAAGAGAAAGTGGAGATTCAGCTACAAAGCTGGAAACGCTCCAAACAAAAGGACTTTTATCCCGTCTGGGTCAGGGAGCCTTCTAACACCCTATGCGCACTATACAACCACCTATAAGAAGGTATGTTGGACCAATCATGTTGGAGAAGTATGGGGGCTCCTCCCTGGGACATACAAATATGAATGTAATTATCTAGAGCGGTCCTAAGTATTGTGGAGGTCCTATTAATATATGCAGGAAAGTAAATGTTGCAATTTTTAAATTCTAAATATTTTAATCCTAAATTTTAATTATCTTGAATATTTTATTTAGGATTTTGTAGAAAATTTTTAATTTTAGGGTCCTTAATGAGCCTATGTTGTATCGTGAAATCCCAGATAAAACACAGAAAGAAAACAAGAAAAAACACATGAAGCCTGAATATATCGTGAAATCTCAGATAAAACACAGAAAGAAACAAGGAAAACACATGTAAGTGTAGACATGCAATATGATGCAAAAAAGCAAAACAAGGCAAATCAAAATAATAAACAGACCGGTGCTACTGGGTTGACAACATATCCCAGAAAAAAAAAATGCAGCCAGACTCCGCATATACATGTCCGGTCATAATTTTATACATCAATATAAAATTCAGAATTAAGATACGGGGCACGAGCATCTGCTTTTGGTCCCCTCCGCATGATTCCCGTGTCAAACACCTCAGAACACGTGCCCGTGTCTTATTTCTGCTACAGAACTCTCGTAGACTCTAAAAAGTGCATAGAAAAAAAAAAGACTCAATCTTGCATGAAAATAAGAGTCAGCGGGAAAGCTCACATGCAAATAACATATCATGAGTCATGTCTTAAAAGTGAGAAGCTAAATGACACCTGCAAGCAAAAGGGTCAGAAATCATCACATGCTCCCCCATAGCGGTACCTGTGTGTGTGCATATAAATAGGCATGACTCCCTGTAGAAAAATACCCTAACAAACTACCACATATATGCAACATGCAGTCACACCACAAACACGATGCAAAAGAAAGATATGTGGTCAGGGCAATCAATCTAACAGAGAACAATAGTCAGACATCAAAAAAGACTGTCAAGTACCCTAAATTCTAACATAGCACGCCATCTAACAAAAAAGTGCATCAACATAATATATAAGTGAGGGGTAAGTTTGAGTATAGTATGACTTTGACGGGGTCGTTATACCGACCCCATCCTAAAGATCTGAAGGATCTAAAGGGTGTCACAAAGAGTGGTGACACGAGTTAGATCTATTAGATATTTAGCACAGTCATACTCGTGTCAATCTCGATGACTTAACTCGCATTGCTCACCGGGATCAACCCAGCAAGCAATGCTCGTTAAGGTATCGCGACCGACACCGAGTCACTCTCTTAACTAGCCTAGCTCGCTATCTATGCAAACATGCAAATACAAGCAAATCAAAATATATAAGTAGTGATAAATAGTAAGTTATGTCATGAAGGCGGTGACTCATAGGAATGGGCATGTCGTAGCGACAGGGGCCCAAAAAAAGGTATACCGGTAAGGCATTGACCCGAAGGTGAGCAAGTCGTGATGGCAGCGGCCCGAAAAGAGGAAGCAGTGACGCGAAGGTGGGCATATCGTGACGGCAGCGGCCCGAAAAGAGGGTATGTCGATAAGGCAGTGACCCGAAGGAATGAGCATACCGTGGTGGCAGCGGCTCGGAAAGAGGGTATGTCGGTAAGGCAGTGACCCGAAGGTAGGCATGTCGTGACGGCAACTGCCCGAAAAGAGGGTATGCTGGTAAGCCAGTGACCCGAAAGAATGGGCATACCGTGGCGGCTGCAACCCGGAAAGAGTACCGGTAAGGCAGTGTCCTGAAGAAATGCAACACAAGTAGATGATATCGATTATGCAGACAAACATGTACATGCACATACACAATATGCAAAGGAGTAAGTGGTCGGTCGATCGGGATGAAGCATCTGGTCAAACCAAATTGTTGTGCCAGCCGAGCCGGGGTGGCCGGCTGAAATACAAGTGCAGTGACTGGTTTGGGATAACCGACCAAGGCACAAGTGGTGTCGACCGGTCCAGGATGACCGATCGAGGCATAAGTGGTGCAGGTGCAAGTGCAAGATACAAGGTGCAAAGTGCAAGTGCAAATGCAATGTGCATAGTGCAAGTGAGATATATGTCATATAATATGTAACATGCAAGACATGCACATGCAAACAATGAGGTGCAAATGACTATATATAATAGTGAGTCAAGCTTTTACTAACGACATCACATAAGAAATCTAAGGTTTAGACCCTTGGATGTGTGGCACCGCAACCTCTCGTTTTGGTGAGAAAATGGGGCGAGTTTCTCCCCGAATCTCCGAGGGGAAAATTTTTCACGGCATCACGAAATGGGCTAGCTACAAAGCTTTTCCCATTTTGTGAACTCCTCCAGACTTTGCAAAGCGAGACAGCTACAAAACTCTCATTTTGGCAAGTCCGACCTCCCAACTTCTACAAGTAAAGTTGGGGAACCCAAAGCAAGGGGAGTGAGAGACTCCATCCTATCAGAACTTATGCTAAGGCTCACAATAAATGGGAGACACTCGACTCTACGGAGGGTGTTTGGCACGCACGTGAAGTCCTAACCTAAAGGCTAACTCTGGGAAAACCAACAATCCATCACACAGGCACGTCATCACGCCGACCCATGCCGGCGCACGCATCCCGTGTGGGCGATCGAACTCACACGCCTAGACACCACTAAACCTAGGGCTAGCTCAGAGTTTAGAGGATCTCACCACCGCGAAGGTTGAAGGAACGGTTTCTTTGCTTGCTCAAAGCCGTCGACGTCCGGTCTGTCCTCCAGTATATCTCGCAAAAGAGTCAGTGAGGTGTGCACAATATATTTGATAAATATCGCAGTATATGAGAAAAACGACTAAAACGTTGTTGCCCGGATCAAGGAGGCTCAAATTTATCTCCCGACAGATTTTTGCATGAGGATTTGATGCTACGAACTCATATGGGACACCTCTCCAAGCGTAATATGCCACTCTAGTCTCATAAAACCCAGGTAGGAAAGAAAGTATGCCGAGTGTAAGAAGACCAAAAGCTTGAGAGTTATCGCCATCCATGTGGCCGATAGCACAAACCCAAGTAAGCAGAGGCGAGGAGGCTAAAAAACGTGTTGGGTTCGTCCCTATATTCTGCCTTTATCTCCGTAATAAAGCGTCGAAGCAAAAGACTGAGCTTTGATTTCTACGGCGCAGCAAAAGCGAAACCAGGCAAGAGACTTCTACGCTGCTGTTGAAATGAAATAGGCGAGGGTTTTGGTAAGAGAGGGCGGTGATCGGGAGGAACCACGGTAATGTCACAATTAAGTATCGGAGAGGAGAGGGGTTTATCCNCCTGAGCTTTGATTTCTACGGCGCAGCAAAAGCGCAACCAGGCAAGAGACTTCTACGCTGCTGTTGAAATGAAATAGGCGAGGGTTTTGGGAAGAGAGGGCGGTGATCGGGAGGAACCACGGTAATGTCACAATTAAGTATCGGAGAGGAGAGGGGTTTATCCAAGCGAGTGCTTCAGGAGAGGGAGATTGGAGAGCCGAAAACCTAGCACAATAGGAAGCCCGGATGTGTGGGGACTTGCGGGCATGAGGTGATGCGGCGAAGCTTCAGACGCAGAGGAAGAGAAGTTTTCGGGCAGAGGTTATGGGGCATATTCGGAGCAGATCCGACCACCGGGAAGGGAGATCCGGAAACTGGAAGAGTTTCCGGCGAGGTGGAGGGCTCACCGGCGAGGGAGGCGGCCGGCTGTCGGAGCACGAGGGAGGAGATCGGAGGAAGTTTTCGCGAGCAGGAGAGGTTGTTTTGCGATCTGTTCGGCGGAGGAGGGATGCGTAAGTCATTTTCTTTTTTTTTTATATATGATTATTATATAATATATTATATTATAATATTATTATTATTATAATCGTTACTCACACATTTTTAGCCCGTATACGTCCTCACAGCGAAGTTGATATCCTTTCTAACTAAAATCGACGTTCCGGATGCGTTGGCGTTGTCTGTTTCTTCATCCGGGACCATCTGAAAAACTTCGTCAATGATCGGGACAATTCGAGCCAATTTCGCGCACGACNTTATTATTATCATTACTCACACATTTTTAGCCCGTATACGTCCTGGCAGTGAAGTTGATATCCTTTCTAACTAAAATCGACGTTCCGGATGCGTTGGCGTTATCCGTTTCTTCATCCGGGACCATCTGAAAAACTTCGTCAATGATCGGGACAATTCGAGCCAATTTCGCGCACGACACAACGTATAAAATTCGTCGACCAAATCGCAGTCGTCCGACGAGTGAAATGTCGACCGACTTTCGCCTAGGCGAAAGCCATGGCCTAGCAGAATGCCCTTGGCCACGTGCCCCTCAACACACGCCGAAAAGTCTGAAGAGGTGTCTCGCGCTATAGGAGTTAACACGTGCGTCAAACAACGTCCTTAGCGCTCGGGTGGACACCCTACACTCGTGACATCAAAAAAACTGATGCCAACATTTACTTTTGAAAGTTTAGCATTTAGTTTAGTTTAACTTTTATAGTCATACATCTGCATTTTAAGTAGCATTCACTTTAATAGTTAATAATTGAACTTCGCACTTTACTTTACTTTTCTTTTTCTTTTGTAGATTAAAATTAAAATATTAAGAACTTACACATATGTATTTATAGTTTCTCTGTGGGATCGATATCAAGGACTTCATTAGAGTCTTTTATTACTTGAGCGATATGTATACTTGCGTTATATTTAGACGGGNGTAGTTAATATTTGAACTTCGCACTTTACTTTACTTTTCTTTTTCTTTTGTAGTTTAAAATTAAAATATTAAGAACTTACATATATATGTATTTCTAGTTTCTCTGTGGGGTCGATATCAAGGACTTCATTAGAGTCTTTTATTACTTGAGCGATATGTATACTTGCGTTATATTTAGACGGGAATTTGGCAGTTTATAAGAGTTTTAAAGATAAACTATTTTCACTAAAGTTATATTTCTTGGGATTAAATTGCATAATTATTATTATATCTGTCATGTTTATTTTTGTAATATTGAAAAATATTTGCAAAATTAACACATTAAATCTATCTTGCATGAGGAAGTGTATGACGATCGACAAACTGACGACTCCTTGTAAAATAAAAAAGATAAAAAAGGAAATAAAACAAGCAACACAACAAGCTTTTTGTGACCATGGATGTCATTTGATTTCCTATCTTCAAGCGAAATGAGATTCCTTATATAAGAGGANGATTTGTCAGTTTAGAAGAGTTTTAAAGATAAACTATTTTCACTAAAGTTATATTTTTTGGGATTAAGTTGCATAATTATTATTATATCTGTCATGTTTATTTTTGTAATATTGAAAAATATTTGCAAAATTAACACACTAAATCTATCTTGCATGAGGAAGTGTATGATGATCGATAAACTGACGACTCCTTGTAAAATAAAAAAGATAAAAAGGAAATAAAACAAGCAACACAAGAAGCTTTTTGTGACCATGGATGTCATTTGATTTCCTATCTTCAAGCGAAATGAGATTCCTTATATAAGAGGANTACATATATATTTAAAAAGGAATGGTCGAAGGCTATTATATGAGCCCCGACCATCTCTATCTGTTCCCACGCTTCCTTAATATGAGCAGGTGGTTGTTCTTCATTTTCTGAACTTTTTTTTTCTCAGCAGATTCAAAACATACAGGAGATTCCATGGGAAATTTATTTATTTTTTTCTTCATTTCCTTGATGTTGGTCTTCAACTTCATCATTGTATACTCTATATTAGCTTTTAGGTTATTTACAAAATCCTTCAATTGAAATAAAATTTGTTGTTGCTCCCTCAGAGTTTGTCATATCTCTTCAAACCCAAATGATGAATGTGTAGGTGGTGGGATGTTGTGAGTCTGTACAAAAGGAATAGCACCATGAAAGTCTGGTGTTGTTGGATGAGTGTGAATTTCGGGTTCTCTAATGGCTTTGCAGGAGACGAGATCGAGCCAACTAGAGGGTCAAGTAAACTATGCTCTTCGACTACTAAACCAACAAAAGAATCAATAACCTACAAAAAAATTCATTATAAGAATTAAATAACATACTCTAAAACCAAACTTAATCATGAACTTATAACAGACATTAATATCATTCACCTATACAGGACTAAGCTTCGTAAAGATTAAATGGATCCTTGGAGGGTTACACCCTGTATTTATTGGTCACCTCAACATTCGAGGTCTGACGTCAGGATAATCGGGGCTATCACAAGTGTGCGCTCATAAAACCACAGTTGTATAATTACGATTAATAAATCAGAAATTCATATAACCACAACTGCATAGTTTAATTTTTTTATTGAGGTTGGGCAATATACTAACTGTTAGAAGAAAAACAAACTCATTCATGTATCACAATGACTGACCCATTGTTATTTCAATGGCGCAAGTATTGACCTGCTCAATTAAGTGGTCACATACTGTTGCGGCCCAATTAAATGAAGAAAAACTATCTACATTCTCAGCAAATGAATAGAGTCATGTAGGTACACTAAAATTGCTGAAAGGAAATAATAAATTGGACAACAAAAATTTAATAATAAGTTCATCAAGATTAGCAGATGAACTCTCCAATAGTTCACTCTTGCACGCCTCGCATCTACATCATTGACGAGTTTTTTAGCTCAAGTTGTTGTAGGACCTCTATTGGGCATGTCAATCAACAAAGCAACTTGGTTTGCATCAAAACTCAGCTCCTTCCCCCCCAATTTGAAAGCCAATCTATTCATATCCCAACAATTCAATAAGTGCATAGTTAGGATGTGATCTTGAGGATAGGGGGGAGATCAAAAAATTGATTAAGCTTCATTCTTTTAAGATTCGACCATGTCTCCCGAGAGACGATTGGCTGATCCTTATTCAAAACCTCTCTAACTGCTGATTGTCGGCATCTACAATTCATTGATTGTTTATTCATCTACCTACAGGAATAAGCTGCATGTTATTAGTACTGAAAATAATGCAGGAATAACATACGAATAACCTATAAATAACCCAAGAATAGCCTAGGAATAACCTAAAAATAACTTATAAATAACTTAAAAATAACCCAGGAATAACCTATGAATAACTGAAGCAGAACTTAAAAATTAACAAAACAATACCTTAAAAATAACCCAGTAATAACCAACGAATAACATACACAACTTAAAAATAACCTACGCATTACTTCAAAATTAATAAAAAAATATCCTAAAAATAACCCAGGAATAACCTACGAATAACCTATGCAGAACTTAAAAATTAACAAAACTATACTTTAAAAATAACATACAAATAACCCAGGAATGACCTACTAATAACCTACGCAGAACTTTAAAATTAACAAAACAATACCTAAAAAATAACCCAGGAATAACCAAAGAATAATCTATGCATAACTTTAAAATAACTCAGGAATAACCTACGCAGAACTTAAAAATTAACAAAACAATATCTTAAAAATAACCAATGAATAACCAATGAATAACATATGCATAACTTAAAAATAACATACAAATAACCCAGGAATAACCTACGCATTACTTCAAAATTAACAAAAAATATCCTAGAAATAACCCAGGAATAACCTACGAATAACCTACGCAGAACTTTAAAATTAACAAAACAATACATTAAAAATAACCCAGGAATAACCAAAGAATAACATATGCATAACTTTAAAATAACCCAAGAATAACCTACGCTTAACTTAAAAATTAACAAAACAATACTTTAAAAATAACCAAGGAATAACCAAAGAATAACCTACGCATAACTTAAAAATAACCTACAAATAACCCAGGAATAACCTATGCATTACTTCAAAAATTAACAAAAAATACCATAAAAATAACCCAAGAATAACCTACTAATAACCTATGCAGAACTTTAAAATTAACAAAATAATGTCTTAAAAATAACCCAAGAATAACCAAAGAATAACCTACACATAACTTTAAAATAATACAGGAATAACATATGCAGAACTTAAAAATTAACAAAACAATACCTTAAAAATAACCAAGGAATAACCAAAGAATAACTTACACATAACTTAAAAATAACCTACAAATAACCCAAGAATAACCTACGCATTACTTCAAAATTAACAAAAAATACCCTAAAAATAACACAGGAATAACCTACGAATAACCTACGCAGAACTTTAAAATTAACAAAACAATACCTTAAAAATAACCTAGGAATAACCAAAGAATAACATATGCATAACTTTAAAATAACCCAGGAATAACGTACGAATAACCGACGCATAACTTAAAAATTAACAAAACAATACCTTAAAAATAACCAAGGAATAACCAAAGAATAACCTACGCATAACTTAAAAATAACCTACAAATAACTCATGAATAACTTACGCATTACTTCAAAATTAACAAAACAATACCCTAAAAATAATTCAGAAATAACCTACGAATAACTTGAGCATAACTTAAAAATCACCTGCAAGTAACTTAAAAATAACTCAGGAATAACCTATGAATAACCTGGGCAGAAAAATAACCTAAAAATAAACGACGAATAACTCAGAAAAATAACCTAAAAATAATCTAAGAATAAAACGATGAATATTACCTAATAATAACCTAAAAATAAACAGAAATAAATTCTAAGTAATCCATGTATAACAAAAAAAAAACCTAAAAATAATCTAAGAATAAAACAATGGCAATTACCACGACAAGTTTTCCCCCTTCAATGCCCTCCTTCATCTTCTTCGCCTCATTCTTCTTCCTCTGCTTCTTTGACTTTATTGACTGTTCAACCTATGTCTTCTTAGCCTCTTCTGATACTGTTCTTGGGCTCTCCTCGGCCTGCACATACTCCAGATCATCAAACTCCATCTTCTTACGGCTTCGAAGCTATCGAACGAGGGAAATGTGAAACCCTAGCAGAGTGAACAACGAAAAAACCTATCAGAAAGTATTTTCGAAACGTTTTCCTCGACATTCTAAAAGGCGGGATACTTGAAGTTCCTACTCGAGGCGCGGGGTCGTACATCGGAACAGGTCGGGCTTCAGCACACATTTTTTTTTAAATGACATGGACAAACGGGCCCCACAATTTCCTCGCAGCCTAATTTAATTGGCTAGCATACGTTGACTGAAAAAAGCATTCCAGAAGAAAACAAGAAATGGCTTATATTGATAAGTTAGAGAAACTAAAGAGAATAAATCAAGCTTCTCTTGATATTCATGTATTCTCTTGATATTCATGTGGAATATAAGTGAATCCCTCTACAAAAGAAAAGTTCACCTTAACACAATGAACGGTCCCCAAAACTTAAAAAATTGACTCTCTCGTTTTTTTTATTCAAACTAAATTTTGGATGGTATTAGTAAAGCTTGAAATAAGTTAAGAGTTAAGGGGGAGAAGGCAGCATCTTATCTCATGACTTTTCATTGTCAGGAGATCTTTTATTTATTATTTCACCCCCCCCCACATTGATTGTTTCAGGGGGGCTTCTCGCACTGCCAGAAATCTGCTACAAAAAATTCGAATGCCACTGTGACAGTAATTATAAAGCTTGCATTTTTCTCTCCTTTGCAAGAGCTGTAAATTACTAAATTGGACTGATTTTTATATACTTATACAGGTTTCTGGTCACTTAATTTTGAGACCATCATGATTAAAGGAATTAATTTTTTCATCGATTTTTGAATATGGAGGTGTTGAGATTGGCATTACTTTAATTTATTTTTAATTAAGCTATTAAAATACATTNGCTGTGACAGTAATTATAAAAGCTTGCATTTTTCTCTCCTTTGAAAGAGCTGTAAATTACTAAATTGGACTGATTTTTATATACTTATACAGGTGTTTGATCACTTAATTGAGACCTTCATGATTAAAGGAGTTATTTTTTTCTTTGATTTTTGAATATGGAGGTGTTGAGATTGGCATTACTTTAATTTATTTTTAATTAAGCTATTAAAATACATTAAATAAATGGATTTAATTCAAATACTTTTTTAAGAGGGCCGAGTCAAATCCATTGTGTCATTGTTTGGACTGATTTGGTTGAATCATAAGTTGTTCAAGCTTAGTTCGAGCTTTGAGATTATTTTTCATATATATATGTTCATATCTGACCTGTTAAAAAATTTTATATAAAATTATAAATAAATAATTTTATGAATCTNATGTTCATATCTGACCTGTTAAAAAATTTTATATAAAATTATAAATAAATAATTTTATGAATCTAAATGAATATGCAACTGAATAAATTTTAACTTAGGATCTAACTAGTTTATACTAAATGAATAAAATAAGATGTAAGTTTTCTTACAATCAAGTAATACAAATAAGTACTAATAAACTAATTAATCAAATTTAAACACAAAAAATGCATTAAATTTATGTTTATATTGATATAGAATTAAAATATATTACTATTAAATAAGTTCTAATTAATCAAACTTTATTTAAATAATTAATCATATAAGTTGATGTATGTCGGAAGATTCGTGATGATAGATTAATTATTTAGCATCTTAGTATTGCTCAAAAATTCAACACACACTCGAGTAATTAAAGTAATAGGTAGAGATACAATAAGTATTTATGTGGAAAACCACAGAAAGGAAAAAAAATCACAAGGGCCTAGCCTAGTTGAAATAATCTTGGTGAGTAGCAGGATCGCTTTTTGCTTGAGTTAGAGAAGATGAAATTACAATGTTGGTGTACAACACTATATCAACAATAATAGTTGTAATAGGTCGTGAAGATTGTNTAGAAAGGAAAAAAATCACAAGGGCCTAGCCTAGTTGAAATAATCTTGGTGAATAGCAGGATCACTTTTTGCTTGAGTTAGGGAAGATGAAATTACAATGTTGGTGTACAACACTATATCAACAATAATAGTTGTAATAGGTCGTGAAGAATGTAGTCAATTGTTATGGTTATAGTAGTCCGCCATGAATGCAGTGAACAGTAATTGTAATGTCAGCTTTTCATATAGGTCGTAGTTAAAATTCATGGTAGTAATTTGTCAAGTAGGTCGTACATGGCTATTTCAAGGGCATCAATGCACCACAAAGGTCATGGTAGGGACCTGCAGATGTTGCGAGTCACGTAGGCCGTAATTAGTCACATAGGTCATAAAAATGAGCTGCAAAAACATCTTAAGGTCGTAGAGTTCTAAGTTAGAAATTGCATTAGTTGTGGACATCATAGGTCGTAGTTAGTCACATAGATTGTTGCAGAAAGATGTCAGGCCACAAAGGTCGAAGTTGGGAGTTGCATGAATTGTGATAACATCTGTAAGCAAAAGAAGCTGGAGCTGAGAGTTGTATGAGCTATGAACCGCGTAGGACATAGTTGATCTCATAGGAATTAGTGGAGAGTTGTAATAATGTTTATGGGTCGTAGAGTCTGGAGTTGGGAGCTACATATATTGTGATAACTTCTGCTGTCCAAAAATTTTAGAGTTAGGAGTTGCATGAGTTGTGGATCGAGTATGTCACAGTTGGTCACCTANTTTATATAAAATCATAAATAAATAAATTTATGAATCTAAATGAATATGCAACTGAATAAATTTTAACTTTGGATCTAACTAGTTTATACTAAATGAATAAAATAAGATGTCAGCTTTCTTACAATCAAGTAATATAAATAAGTACTAATAAACTAATTAATCAAATTTAAACATAAAAAATATATTAAATTTATGTTTATATTGATATAAAATTAAAATATATTACTATTAAATAAGTTCTAATTAATCAAACTTTATTTAAATAATATATCATATAAGCTTATGTATGTCGGAAGATTCGCGATGATATATTAATTATTTAGCGTCTTAATATTGCTCAAAAAATCAACACATACTCGGGTAATTAGAGTAATAGGAAGAGATACCATGAGTTTTTATGTGGAAAAATATAGAAAGAAAAAAAAACACAGGGCCCAAGCCTAGCTGAAATAATCTTGGCGAGTAGTAGGATCACTCTTTGCTTGAGTTAGGGAAGATGAAATTACAATGTTGGTGTACAACACTATATCAACATTAATAGTTGTAATATGTCGCGAAGATTGTAGTCAATTTTTATGGTTATAGTAGTCCGCCATGAATGAAGTGAACAGTAGTTGTAGTGTCAGCTTTTTATATAGGTCATTGTTAAAAGTCATGGTAGTAATTTGTCAAGTATGTCGTACATGGTTATTTCAAGGGCATCAATTCACCACAAAGGTCATGGTAGGGACCTGCAGATGTTGTGAGTTACGTAGACCATAATTAGTCACATAGGTCATAGAAATGAGCTGCAAAAACATATTAAGGTCGTAGAGGTCTAAGTTAGGAATTGCATGAGTTGTGAACATCGTAGGACGTAGTAAATCACATAGGTTGCTGCATAAAGATGTCAGACCATAAATGCCGAAATTGGGAGCTGCATGAATTGTGATAGCATTTGTAAGCAATAGAGGCTGAAGCTGAGAGTTGTATGAGCTATGGACCGCGAAAGACATAGTCAATCTCATAGGACTTAGTGGGGAGTTGTAATAATGTCTATGGGTCGTAGAGTCTGGAGTTGGGAGCTACATATACTGTGATAACATCTGCTGTCCAAAAATTTCAGAGTTGGGAGTTGCATGAGTTGTGGATCAAGTATGCGCAGTTGGTCACCTAGGTTGTAGTAGGGAGCTGTAATAATGTACATAGTTTGTAGAGGCTAAATTTGGAAGCTAAATAAATTGTGATAACATTGATGGACCATAAAGGTTAAACATGGGAGTTACATGAGCTGTGGTAACATCTATAGGCAACAGAGGTCGTAGATGGAAGCAACAAGAGCTCTGATAATGTCCGTAGACTGTAGAGGCTAGAGTTGAGTGTTCCATGAGCAGTGAACTATGTATATCATAGTTAGTCACGTATGTCATAGTAGTGAGATGGAATGAAAGAGCTTCAGGAGTCTAAAGAAAGTCATCATATCTTGAGTATTGAGTTTATAAACAGTTGTTGTGAGGGGTATTAGTACACTATTTTTGGGAAGCATCGTTGAACCTTATTTGGCGTTTGTTTCTCTATAGGACGCTTTGTTACTTCGTAAGTTAGTTGTTACTCAACGCACTGCGTCGTCATATCATAACATACATCGTCACTTCGTAGAGTACGTCGTCACTCTGTAAAGGGCTTTGTTGCGACGAGCGGCAGATGGCCAACTATCATCAATGGTGATCGAAGGCTGTCATAGTGGGTGACATTCGCTAGACCTTCGGTGCAGAATTGTAGAACTCAACTCTCTCTTCGCCAAGTCTCAGGCTTCATATGGTTCAAGGTCTAGGTACTCCTCTTATAAATGGGTTAGGGTTCTATTTATAGAGTATGAAAGAGGTATCCATGCAAATAAAGAAGAAATCCAAACCACTCCATTAGACAGCCTGCAGAGAATCTCTTGATTGGGCGACATTTGGTAGATGTTTGAATAGCTCAACAATGTTTAAATTTTGTGATCTTGAGCTTGTTAGATTTGTTTCATCGAGATGCTAGATTCGACTATATGCTTGTTAGATTTTAAATCTATAGAACATTTCAGTTGAACATTAAAAGCTTGCAAAAATAGCTTGAAGACTTGATATGGGCTGGATTTGATTTAGATTTGATTAACTTTGGCGTCATTGTGTTCATCTTATTGAGTCGATCAGTTTGATTGTAAGTTTGCTGAAATCATAATTCTGGATGAATTTTAATTAAAGTTTGAATGTTCCTTGCTCAAAAATTGTCTCTAGAGTCATGCTACGCCTCTAGATCCATACCGGTGATGAAAATTTATTAATGATGTATCATAAATATAGCTCATTTTAAAAGTTTAATGTTGAATAACAAGCGAGCTTGTTCATGAACTTTAATAAACAAGTAATTATATTTAAATTTGGTTTATTTAAACTCCGAGTTAAAAAAAAATGATAAAAATTTTCTATGCAAAAATTAAAACCAGATGGATAAATTTGATTAAAATAAAATTTTAATTTTAAATTTATTATGAGATGAAAATATTATATGAATATTCAATCAATTTTCGTGTGATTGGAAAATTTACTTCAAATAAATTAAAAATTTTTAAAACTTTTTGGGACATTTATTTGGTATTTACATATCTGCCACCTACACATTCATATTCACATACTTAACACTCAAATTTTTAATATCATATTAAAAATAACCCTCTTATCACTTTTTCAAAATCATATACACTTTTTAATTTATAAACTTAAACTGCCAAAATATTATTTATATATATATATATATATATATATATATATNTTCTCTATAGGATGCTTTGTTACTTCGTAAGTTAGTCGTTACTCAACACACTGCATTGTCGCATCGTAGCATACATCGTCACTTCGTAGAGTACGTTGTCACTATGTAAAGGGATTTGTTGCGACGAGCGGCAGACGGCCAACTGTCGTCAATGGTGGTCAATGGTGATCGAAGGTTGCCATAGCGGGTGGCGTTCGCTAGACCTTCGGTNTCAGAAATCTGCTACAAAAAATTCGAATGCCGCTGTGACAGTAATTATAAGAGCTTGCATTTTTCTCTCCTTTGAAAGAGCTGTAAATTACTAAATTGGACTGATTTTTATATACTTATACAGGTGTTTGATCACTTAATTTTGAGACCTTCATGATTAAAGGAATTAATTTTTTCTTTGATTTTTGAATATGGAGGTGTTGAGATTGGCATTACTTTAATTTATTTTTAATTAAGCTATTNATCTCTAGCCCATGCACCCATCACAATTACCTCCATCTATTTTCTCTCTCTAATGATGCCCTCTCCTCTCTTCCGTCCGTACCGCGCTCCTCTCTCTCTCCTCTTTTTCTCCCCGTTCATTCAATGACAACAAATAGTAATTTTCTCTCTACCCTTTTTTGGGGAGAATTGGAGGATGGTTTTTACCTTTCGGGAAACAAAGCCGTACGCTTTCCTGCACTTCCTCCTACCTTTCTCTTGCCCGTAAGTCTCCTAAATATTTTAAATTTATATAATGAAAAACAACAATGATTCCAGTTCCGTTTATTTTAGGATGCAAATTTGGATTTCTTAAAGTCTCATTGTGCAAAGGATTTATTCATTTGAATCTATATTGCAATCAAACAACACCATAATATAATAATCCAATGTATTTATGTATTTAACACATAAACATTGAGTAAATTATTAAAATAGTTCCCGACTATTAGTAAGGGCCGTTTTAGTCTCATGGTTTATAGAAATAACAAGATATTCCTTGATTGTTTTAAAAATGATTTCTAATAGTCGTCTATGTTGACTATTTTGACTCTAATTTAAAGTGTTTAGAGATTATTTTGATACTTCTATGAACTCTGAGACTAAAATGACCCCATGTGAATAGTCGGTACTATTTTGACACTTCAATCCATAAAATTTATTATTTCTATTTGTAACACCTAATTTTTAATATCACATTACACGTTCTAATTATAAATAGTTATAGATAAAGCTTTTCTCTTTTAAGTACACATTAAGCTTAATTGAGATTGGCCTTCCAAGTTATTCTCAAGAGCTGCGATCAAACCATTTACTATATTTTATGTTGTTGGGGAGTACTGTCTTTTAGACTTAAGGCTTGTTTGAGCCAGCTGCAAGTTATTAAGAAGCGGTTTTGAATCCGCTGAAGAACAATCTAATGTTGCAAAAAAGCTGATATGACTATTACAAATTTTTTTTTAAAAGTCATACCACAACTAGAAAATTATCACCGCACCTAACCATGACTGGTGGGAAAATGCTGATCTCAACGACCGTTTTTTGAAAAATTGCCAAAACACAGTTTATCCAAATGGGCAAAACTATGATAGAAAATTAATAAATGATATTGTATATATTATTCTTTCATAAAATGGTCATGAATTAATAGCATATCATAACTCATCAAGGGGTCATGAAATAATTTCATACGTATCAGTCAACTCTTATGTATCTAGGCATGAAAATATGTACTAGAGGTTTTTTAAATTAAAATAATAATTTGTTTATTAAAAATNTGTTAATGTGGATAGAAAATTAATAAATAATATCGTGTATATTATTCTCTCATAAAATGGTCATGAATTAATAGCATATCATAACTCATCAAGGGGAAAAATAATTTCATACGTATCAGTCAACCCTTATGTATCTAGGCATGAAAATATGTACTAGAGGTTTTTTAAATTAAAATAATAATTTGTTTATTTGAAATAAAAAATTTACTTGATATAAATGTAAAAAAAAAAAAAATAGGTTTTTGATATATAAGTCAATAAGAATTGTGTGTTACTCATGTAAATGTCACAACCAAATTTTTTTTTTTTATTTAAAAAAAATATCACAAAACTAGATATTGTTTCAATTAATATAATAATATATTATATAANATTTAAAAAAAATATCACAAAACTAGATATTGTTTCAATTAATATAATAATATATTATATAAACATATTTAATTATGATATACTAATTGAGAATGTAAATTTTTTATCGTGGATCATGTACATTACTCTTCCGGCTCAAATTTTTTTTAAAAAATAAATAAATAAGAAAAGAAATTATACAATACAAAATAAAGTTTTCTAATTAATAAAAGAGGACTGCATGGTGACGTGTCGCGTCCAGTGTGTAGGCGAAATCACCAGCGGGAGTGGCGGCACGTGACACGTTAGCGTAAAACACGCGTCCCTATTCGTGTGATGGAGATAACTGAGCGCGCTCTTAGATTTATGGGAAGTGTGAATTCGAATTGGACAAAGTTAAGACGGATCAAAATTTAGTCGAGGTTTATTTTAGCAGTAATTAGAGATTAATGTACTATAAAATTTTGAAATAATTAATTATTTTAATTCACATTATTTTTGTTCATGATAAAGAAAATTAAAAAATATATTTTTTTAATTAAAAAATGATTATAATAAAGACTGTTAATGTTAATAACTTCTTGTTGATCTGATGATGAGATTTTTAAAGTTGAATAGGTGAGTATGGTTCTAAAGTATGAAGGATTAGAAGTTCTTAATAATGATTAGAAGTTCTTAATAATGATGAGGACTAGGCAATGTGGGCTCTTTTAAATGAGTTATGTTGAGCTCGAGTCATCTTTAATTTGAGCTTAAGATTTGTTAATTTATTGAATTTGAACTNATTACTCAAAAATTCTCATGCTACCTCTCTAGATCCATACTGGATGATGAAAATTTATTAATGGTATATCATAAATATAGCTCATTTTAAAAGTTCAATGTTGAATAACAGGCGAGCTTTTTCATGAACTTTAATAAATAAGTAATTATATTTAAATTTCGTTCATTTAAACTTCGCGTTAAAAAATAAGATGATAAAAATTTTCTATGCAAAAATTAAAACCAGATGGATAAATTTGATTAAAATAAAATTTTAATTTTAANCTCATGCTATCTCTCTAGATCCATACTGGATGATGAAAATTTATTAATGGTGTATCATAAATATAGCTCATTTTAAAAGTTCAATGTTGAATAACAAGCGAGCTTTTTCATGAACTTTAATAAATAAGTAATTATATTTAAATTTCGTTCATTTAAACTCCGCGTTAAAAAATAAAATGATAAAAATTTTCTATGCAAAAATTAAAACCAGATGGATAAATTTGATTAAAATAAAATTTTAATTTTAAATTTTTTATGAGATGAAAATATTATATGAATATTCAATCAATTTTCGTGTGATTCGAAAATTTACTTCAAATAAATTAAAATTTTTAAAAACTTTTTGGGACATTTATTTGGTATTTACATATCTCCCACCTAGACATTCATATTCACATACTTAACACTCAAATTTTTAATATCATATTAAAAATAACCTCCTTATTACTTTTTAAAAATCAGATACACTTTTTAATTTATAAACTTATATATATATATATATATATATGAAAATTTAGGCATGAGATATATAAATACTTAAGAATTGTGTTGCTGCCCATGTAAATTGCCCCATTTCATTCTACCCAATTTGAATATTCCCCAAAAAATAGCCTGCCAACCCCATATAAACCGCCCAGCTGGCCTGTGCTGTGCAGTGGGCTACCCTCCCTCCCTCCCTCCCAAGCTTTTCTCTTCTCACTCCATCTCTAAATACATAATGCAGAGCGAAAGCGACCTAAGCAGAAGGCGAGGCTGACAGCCTGCTTCGGCCCGCCGTCGTCGAGTCCCCATCGTTACTTTGTCCTCTTTCCACCGCCAAACACGGACAACAGCTCTCTCACTCCCCCCACCCTCTCTCTCTCTATCTCTAGCCCATGCACCCATCACAATTACCTCCATCTACTTTCTCTCTCTAATGATCCCTCTCCTCTCTTCCGTCCGTACCGCGCTCCTCTCTCTCCCCTCTTTTTCTCCCCGTTCATTCAATGACAACAAATAGTAATTTTCTCTCTACCCTTTTTAGGGGAGAATTGGAGGATGGTTTTTACCTTTCAGGAAACAAAGCCGTACGCTTTTCTGCACCTTCTCCTACCTTTCTCTTGCCCGTAAGTCTTCAAAATATTTTAAATTTATATGATGAAAAACAAAAATGATTCGAGCTCCGATTATTTTAGGATGCAAATTTGGATTTATTAAGTCTCATTGTGCAAAGGATTTATTCATTTGAATCTATACTGCAATCAAACAACACCATAATATAATAAATAATGGGAGCGATTACATGCATGTATTCCAATACCTGTGTATTTATGTATCTAATACATAAACATTTGAGTAAATTATTAAAATAGTTCCCGACTATTTGTAAGTGCCGTTTTAGTCCCATGGTTTATAGAAATAACAAAATATTCCTTGATTGTTTTAAAAATGATCTCTAACAGTCGTCTATGTTGACTATTTTGACTCTAATTTAAAGTGTCTAGAGATTATTTTGATACTTCTATGAACTCTGAGACTAAAATGTCCCTCATGTAAATAGTCGGTACTATTTTGACGCTGGAATCCATAAAATTTATGATCTCTATTTGTAACACCTAATTTTTAATATCACATTACAGGTTCTAATTATAAATAGTTATAGATAAAGCTTTTTTCTTCAAGTACACAATAAGCTTAATTGAGATTGGCCTTCCAAGTTATTCTCAAGAGCTGCAATCAAACCTTTTACTACATTTTATGTTGTTGGGGAGTACTGTCTTTTAGACTTAAGGCCTGTTTGAGCCAGCTGCAAGTTATTAAAAAACAACTATGAATCTGTTGAAAAACAATTTGATGTTGCAAAAAACTGCTATGGCTATTACAATTTTTTTTTTTTAAAAGTTAAATCGCAACTATAAAATTATCACCGCACCTAACCATGACTGGTGGGAAAATGCTGATCTCAACGACAGTTTTTTTGAAAAATTGCAAAAACACAGTTTATCCAAACAGGCAAAACTATGATACAGTACCGCATCGCTGCCCCAAACAGACCCTCAGAAAATGTGACATCTTATCTCCTCTAAAGATTAAATTTATGTCCTTCGTCGCTGGTCTCTTATCATATATATATATATATATATATATATATANAGGTTTTTGATATATAAGTCAATAAGAATTGTGTGTTACTCATGTAAATGTCACAACCAAATTTTTTTTTTTTATTTAAAAAAAATATCACAAAACTAGATATTGTTTCAATTAATATAATAATATATTATATAAACATATTTAATTATGATATACTAATTGAGAATGTAATTTTTTTATCGTGGATCATGTACATTACTCTTCCGGCTCAAATTTTTTTTTAAAAATAAATAAATAAGAAAAGAAATTATATAATACAAAATAAAGTTTTCTAATTAATAAAAGAGGACTGCATGGTGACGTGTCGCGTCCAGTGTGTAGGCGAAATCACCAGCGGGAGTGGCGGCACGTGACACGTTAGCGTAAAACACGCGTCCCTATTCGTGTGATGGAGATAACTGAGCGCGCTCTTAGATTTATGGGAAGTGTGAATTCGAATTGGACAAAGTTAAGACGGATCAAAATTTAGTCGAGGTTTATTTTAGCAGTAATTAGAGATTAATGTACTATAAAATTTTGAAATAATTAATTATTTTAATTCACATTATTTTTGTTCATGATAAAGAAAATTAAAAAATATATTTTTTTAATTAAAAAATGATTATAATAAAGACTGTTAATGTTAATAACTTCTTGTTGATCTGATGATGAGATTTTTAAAGTTGAATAGGTGAGTATGGTTCTAAAGTATGAAGGATTAGAAGTTCTTAATAATGATTAGAAGTTCTTAATAATGATGAGGACTAGGCAATGTGGGCTCTTTTAAATGAGTTATGTTGAGCTCGAGTCATCTTTAATTTGAGCTTAAGATTTGTTAATTTATTGAATTTGAACTCGAGCTTAAACTTTAAGTCAATGATCTCGTATGAGTTGGCTCATGATCCGACTGATTCATTGTTAAAGATAATAAATAATTATAATTCAAGCAATCATTGTGATAAAATAATAAAAAAGAACAAGCAATTTAGAGAGATATAACAAAAAATTCTTAATATAAAAGTAAAATATAATTTATACATATTTTTAATTTTAATTTATTTTAAATTTAATATAATTTAAATTAATATACTTATTTTAAATGAGCTAGCCCATGAACTAAGGAACCTGAGTCGAGACTAGTTTAAACTTCGCTAGTTAACCCATCGAATTGAACATGTGAGCTGAATATTGACTTAATATCAAGCGACTCACGAATTGGCTTAGCTCAGTTACACCCATAGGGTTTAGTACAAGTCTTCCTTCATAAGAAATGAGCCAAAATATCTAGCAATTCGGATACGAGGGAGTATGAATTCACTGTTGCAACATTGAACGATCAATTGCATGCTATGCATTGTGGCTAGTGGTGCATCATATTCGTAATGAATGCACCTTAAAACTAGCCAAATTCATCTAATTTATTAGTTTTTTATAAATCTCATTGAAACTTGTGCAAGTAGCATGTTTAACAAAATTGAAGACTTGGGTCTACATAAAATGAGAAAAGTATGCTAGCACATTAAGAGGATATAAATGATTTCTTCAGATATTTAAGAAGATCTATAGATAATCTTCTTGAGAAGACTCTTTTTGAAGAACTTGTGAGAGCAATATTTGATATGAATTGTTGAGTAGGATACCCATGGAAGACTTATATAAGGAACTTTCAAAGAAAACTACCTCAATGAAATTCTCAATGAATCTTAAGAGGATCACTTGGAACACATCAATCATGTTGTGTGTTAGCTAACATGACATTATTGTGTTTGTAGCAGGCTAAAATATTAACGATATTAGAGTCATTACATATTTATGTCTTTACAAAAATTTAGCAAACTTAAATAGAAGAAGAGCTTCATGAAAGAGATTAGAGTGCTCACATAAACATTTTTTAAGGAAATAAAATCACTGAGCAAGCCCATTTTTACAATGTAAGTGAGTTTATAGTAGTTTAATTTTTCATTACATACTTTAGAGATTTGGCTTGATTTAATTGTCAATAATAGAGATTATGGAAGAAGTAGTTCATGGCAATGTTGCAACCAGGCACAAATGGTCAAGTGATAGCGGTTGGTCAACATGATTAGAAGATAATGATTTGATGATAATAATAAGGTAATGAAGATCATGAGTGTTGTATGTTAGATAATTCTTAATGATAGAATAAAATTAATTCCTAACCCAATCGAAATATTCATAACACGTATAGATGAAAACCCATTTACATTAGACTTAATTGATTTTTAGATTCAACGGACACTGAGCCTAAAACGCTAAGTCTTATCCACATGGACTCTAGTCCAAGTTGAATTTAAAGTTAGGTTTTAACTAACTTAGACCCAACTTAAATTCAACGACAACATAAACTCCATTGGGTCTAGCCCAACCTATATCCGATCCAGATCCAACTTAACTTGGACTTAAGGAATCTAGCTATTTTTAGATTCCTTTCAATTGAACTACAAGGTTAACCAGACTCAACTTGAGTTATCCACAATGGAAATGAACTTCAAACTCAAGCGAACTTTGAGCTTAGGATTGATTTAAGTTTAAATGAACTTCTACTTAAATTTAAAGTTATTTGAACAAAAGTCTCCCCAAGCTGACTGATTAGTTTAATTGCAGTCAACATAATTAGTTTGGGTCAACCCTAGTATGCTCAAGCAAGATTGACGATAATCTGAAAGACAACTAACCTAATCAAGGTTAAATTCAGATTACCTGAAAATCCTTCTTTAGATTACTTCAACTCAACTTGAGTTATTCTAAAAATCAATCATAACCCAAGTGATCGAAGGTTAAAAATGGTTGTATTTCTCAATATGACAAAATAAAGCATAATTTACTTCAATCTAGAATAATTTGGGCTAAGGTATTAAATGACTTGAAAATCCACCTTAAAAGACATTAAAACTTAAACTTGAACCAAAAAATATAACTAGGTTTGAGAAGATATTTTGAAGGACGTAGCCCATGGTTTCTAACAAAATATATTCCAATTACTTCTAACTAATCAAATTGCTAACCTTAATGACCCGGGATGATGGAACCATGGGATCTTGAGCGGGTCATCCCAAACAAAAATAAACAAGAAATGCCAAAAAAAATTAATTAATCGGCTCATAAGGCTTATAAAACCTAAATATTTCAACGTCTAAAATTTGAAAAAAGACATTAAAACTTAAATGAAACTTTAATGAATAAAGATCACCAAACACAACTTAAACCCAACATGCTTTGGCCTACGAAGATTCCTTGGACGATGCAATGTATGGTTGTTAACAAGAATCTTTTAGTCCTGGTATAACTACCTTTCTGACTAAGTAGATCAATGTATCTGACGACCCCGAGACAATGAAGCCATGAACATCTTGACCGGGTCATCTAAAAATTTAAAACTCAACAAAAAAATAAACATATAAAATGCTTTCTCTGCTAACTTTGTTTTGCGGGGTTGCTGAAGACAAGGTGGATGTCATCATAGATTTACTTTACATGTTATAGGGTGTGCTAATTCTATTTTGCAAGACGATCANTCCAACTGTGTGGACTCTCCATGGTCCAGTGGGACCCTCGGTGGAGCCGATCCGTGATGAGGGCGTCACATGAATGGGTGGAGGAGAATGTCACGGACAAATAGTCCCACATCGGCTAGGTGTAGGGGCTAAAAACAGTATTTAAGTTCTGGGTTGCCCACCTCTCTTAAGAGCTCTTTTGGGAGGTGACAAGTGGTATCATAGCAGATTACTGTCTGTCAAGTGTGTGGACTCTCCATGGTCCAGTGGGACCCTCGGTGGAGCTGATTCGTGATGAGGGAGTCACGTGATTGGGGGGGAGGAGAATGTTACAGAGAATTAGTCCCACATCGGCTAGGTGTAGGGCCGAAAAACAGTATTTAAGTCATGGGCTGCCCACCACCCACAAGGTCTCTTTTGGGAGGTGACAAGTGGTATCAAAACAGATTACTGTCTGTCAGGTGTGTGGAGTCTCCATAGTCTAGTGGGACCCTCGGTGGAGCCGATCCGTGATGAGGGCATCACGTGATTGGGTGGAGGAGAATGTCACAGACANCACCGCACTTAACTTATTAGCAAATTATTGTTTATCAGCTTATCAACAGATTATTCAATAAGCTGCAGCTGCCCCAAACAGACCATAAATCGCTAGTCCAAAGCAAAATTTAAATTCAATATTTTAACTTTTTTCTTTTGTACATCTACATAAGCACTTAGATTAAACTCATGGTTACTGAACAAGCATATGCGGTCTCAAAAGTCGACTAATGGGTGCTATGTCGCTAAATTCTCCATCGAGTCATTGTGACAAAAAAATGTTGCTAGATGATATTGTTACTTGCCTAAAAATTCAATCATGGCGACTACTTGAAAAGTCTCGCCAAGCTAGAGAGAAATCGACAATCATTTCATGATGAATTCACTGCTTATTCGAAAACTAATGTGTGCATTCAGTGTGATTGATAGCTACATACTAACAAGTGTTATTTTATGACAATTTTTCATTATGAGTTGTAGTGTAATTTAATTATTTCCATTACATGTAATCTCCAANATATGATGATGATGAGATTTTTAAAGTTGAATAGGTGAGTATGGTTCTAAAGTATGATGGATTAGAGGTTCTTAATAATGATGAGGACTAGGCAATGTCGTCTCTTTTAATGATAGAGATGAAGCAAGTGGGGTGTAAATGAGTTATGTTGAGCTCGAGTCATCTTTAATTTGAGCTTAAGATTTGTTAATTTATTGAATTTGAACTCGAGCTTATACTTTAAGTCAATAATCTAGTATGAGTTGGCTCATGATCCAATTGATTCATTGTTAAAGATAATAAATAACTATGATTCCAGCAATCATTGTGAGAAAATAACCAAAAAGAACAAGCAATTCAGAGAGATATAATAAAAAATTCTTAATATAAAAGTAATATATAATTTATACATATTTTTATTTTTGATTTATTTTAAATTTAATATAACTTAAATTAATATATTTATTTTAAATGAGCTAGCCCATGAACTAAGGAACCTGAGTCGGGACTAGTTTAAACTTCGCTATTTAACTCATCGAATTGAACATGTGAGCTGAATATCGACTTATTACACCCATAGGGTTTAGTACAAGTCTTCCTTCATAAGCAATGAGCCAAAATATCTAACATTTTGGATACAAGGGAGTATGAATTCAATGTTGCAACATTGAACGATCAATTGCACGCTATGCATGTGGCTTGTGGTGCATCATATTCATAATGAATGCACCTTAAAACTAGCCAAATTCATCTAATTTATTAGTTTTTTTATAAATCTCATTGAAACTTATGCAAGTAGCATGTTTAGCAAAATTGAAGGCTTGGGCCAATGCATAAAATGAGAAAAGTATGCCAGCACATTAAGAGGATATAAATGATTTCTTCAGATATTTAAGAAAATCTATAGATAATCTTCTTGAGAAGACTCTTTTTAAAGAACTTATGAGAGCAATATTTGATATGAATTGTTGCGTAGGATACCCATCGAAGACTTATACAAGGAACTTTCAAAGAAAACTACCTCGTTGAAATTCTTAATGAATCTGAAGAGGATCACTTGGAACACATCAATCATGTAGCATGTTAGCTAACATGACATTATTGTGTTTGTAGCAGGCTAAAATATTAACGATATTAGAGTCATGACATATTTATGTCTTTACAAAAATTTAGCAAACTTAAATAGAAGAAGAGCTTCATGAAAGAGATTAGAGTGCTCACATAAACATTTTTTAAGAAAATAAAATTACAGAGCCAGCCCATTTCTACAATATAAGTGAGTTTATAGTAGTTTAATTTTTCATTACATACTTTAGAGATTTTGCTTGATTTAATTGTCAATAATAGATATTATGGAAGAAGTAGTTCATGGCAATGTTGCAACCAAACACAAATGGTCAAGTGATAACAGTTGGTCAACTTGATTAGAAGATAATGATTTGATGATAATAATAAGGTAATGAAGATCATTAGTGTTGTATGTTAGATAATTCTTAATGATTGAATAAAGTTAATTTCGAACTCAATCTAAATATTCATAATGCGTATAGATGAAAACCCATTTACATTAGACTTAATTGATTTTTAGATTCAACGGACACTGAGCCTAAAACGCTAGGTCTTATCCACATGGACTCTAGTCCAAGTTGAATTTAAAGTTAGGTTTTAACTAACATAGACCCAACTTAAATTCAACGACAATATAAACTCCATTGGGTCTAGCCCAACCTATATCCGATCTAGATCCAACTTAACTTGGAATTAAGGAATCTAGCTATTTTTAGATTCCTTTCAATTGAACTACAAGGTTAACCATACTCAACTTGAGTTATCCACAATGGAAATGAACTTCAAGCTCAAGCAAACTTTGAGCTTAGGATTGATTTAAGTTTAAATGAACTTCTACTTAAATTTAAAGTTATTTGAACTTAAGTCTCCCTAAGCTGATCTGATTAGTTTAATTGCAGTCAACATAATTAGTTTGGGTCAACCCTAGTATGCTCAAGCAAGACTGAGGATAATCTGAAAGACAACTAACCTAATCAAGGTTAAATTCAGATTACCTAAAAATCCTTCTTTAGATTACTTAAACTCAACTTCAGTTATTCTAAAAATCAATCTTAACCTAAGTGATCGAAGGTTAAAAATGGTTGTATTTCTCAATATGACAAAATAAAGCATAATTTAATTCAATCTAGAATAATTTGGGCTAAGGTATTAAATGACTTGAAAATCCACCTTAAAAGACATTAAAACTTAAACATGAACCAAAAAATTTAACTAGGTTTGAGAAGATATTTTGGAGGACGTAGCCCATGGTTTCTAACAAAATATATTCCAGTTACTTCTAACTAATCAAACGGCTAACCTTAATGACCCGGGATGATGGAACCATGAGATCTTGAGCATGTCATCCCAAACAAAAATAAACAAGAAATGACAAAAAAATTAATTAATCAGCTCATAAGGCTTATAAAACCAAAATATTTCAACGTCTAAAAATTTGAAAAAACACATTTAAACTTAAATGAAACTTTAATGAATAAAGATCACCAAACACAACTTAAACCCAACATACTTTGGCCTACGAAGATTTCTTGGACGATGCAATGTATGGTTGTTAACAAGAATCTTCTAGTCCTAATATAACTATCTTTCTGACTGAGTAGATCAAGGTATCTGACAATCCCGAGACAATGAAGCCATGGACATCTTGATCGGGTCGTCTAAAAATTTAAAACTCAATAAAAAAAATAAACATATAAAATGCTTTCTCTGTTAACTTTGTTTTGCGGGGTTGCTGAAAACAAGGTGGATGTCATCATAGATTTACTTTACATGTTATAGGGTGTGCTAATTCTATTTTGCAAGACGATCATTCTAGCCATTCAAGACTTGGGTCAAAAGGATGAATCTCAACTAAACAAACTCTAGGATAGTGTGGAATCCACTACCCTTTAGATATGACTAACATTCATTTCCTTGACAACATTCTTAAACTTTCTGAGAGCAAATCTAAACCTTAATAAAAAGTTTTCTTAAATAATTGTGGATTATTAAATATGTAATTAATTATATTTACTTGTCTTTGTAGGAATAAGTGAACCCCAAAACAGGTACTTAAACCTGAAATCTGTGGTATGATGCTTTTCAAAAGGATTCTTTGGCAACAAGAAAATCTTTATGGAAGCTCTTTAGAAATTTATTTGTTTTCGTTATTATTTTCCGTCCCTCGGTTTCTCCCTTCTTGTACCCGTCAACATAGTATAAGTTGGAAGGAGCATTCGGGAAGGCAGACAATATAGCAATAAACACATTGGCGACTCCATGACAACGATAGCAGCTGACAAGACTGACGGTGCAATGACGACGGTGGAGACACAATCGATGGGCCCGAGATTGCCACCACAAGGCAAGCAATCATTCGAGACATATGCTGCATAAAAATTAACTCAATGCAACAACTTATTCCGTAGTGTAGACAACCCAAGGAAAAAACCAATTTCGCAAAGTATCTTTAACCACTTCGAGGAGACCCAAAGACTCCTCCTCAATAGAAATCGAAGATGGTCAACCAAGCTGGGTCAGCCGCCCAAATCTTATAGACCAACTTTAGTCGACAAAGCTAACCCAATTGCTCTGAGTCAACTAATTGGCTTAGTCGACCAAGCCAGAAGGCAGTCATATGATAAACTCATACTTATAAATACCAAAAGTATCTTAGTACAATCATCTTTCAAATGAGGGTAAAAATGTAATATCACTATTACACTATTTCCTCTATAAATATGGAAAACATTTATGAAGAAGTGATACATTTAAACGGTTCATTCTTAATCATTTATCTCTTTAGAGCACTGTCTCTCTTCATCTCTCCCCCCACCCCTCACACTATTCTTGGGTGAGATTCATTCTCAATCTCGAATTCAACAATACCTAAAAAAAGCTAAACTTAACTATCTTATAGAAGGGAAATTAGGTCTTAACAAATATACATGCTGCGATAAATTCTTCATGTTATAAGCCTATCATAATTATGGCTATTTTGGAGGATTATGACTAAATTTTTCGAAACAAGAGTTTTTTTTTCTTTGTCCGAGCTTAAAACTTCCTCCTCTCAACCTTCAAGAATTACATTTTTTTTTTAATTTAATTTGCCAGCTTCCTGCATTCAACTTAATGGTATGTCTTGAGTAGGGCGGTCAAAACAGTTCGTTTTTCGCAAACAACTCTTTATTTGTGTTTGACTCGTTTGCTTAACGAACAAATGAAACGCACAACTCATTTTAGCTCGAAATAATTTAATTATATATGTAATTGATGAGTATTATTTTAAAATAATTTAATTAAGTAAAATTGAAAAAATATATTAAATATATTAAATTCTACTTAAATGGATATTTTAATATAAATAATAAAATTTAAATCTTACCCTTAACCTTAAAATCCTACTACTGCATGAGACGGTGCTTAAAAACCATTTGTTAAACGTAGTAGAGGTATTATGATTGATTGTACTTGCGAGTTATGGAACATGGAGTCTGAATTACCCATTTGTTTTTTTTTTTTATTCAGCTTTCTTATGTATTCACAAATCTAAAATAAGAAATTTAATATTTATATTTATGCACGAAAAACCGTCTTTTTAATGAAAATAATATTTTTCGTATTGATATGCCACCAATAAGTTTTCATCATCTAACACGAATATTGAGGGATGATACAGATCTAGAGACGATATTTTAACAACAAAAATTCAAATTTTGATAAAAAGTCATCCAGACCTTCGATTTCAGCAAATTTATAGTCAAACTAACAGACTCAATGAAACGAACCAAATGATATAAAAACTAGTCTAATCCGAGTCAGATCAAGCCCGGATCAAATCATTACACCACTCTTGGAGGATTTCCAGATGCATTTGAAAGTCAAATGGATGTCGAATCCAGCGAGTTCATAGTCAAATTGAGCGTCTCGATAAGACGAATCCAACGATCTCAAAATTGTTCAATTCTAACATTGTTAAGACACTCAGATGTCCATTAAACATTATCTGATCGAGGGAAGCTCTCCAGACCATCCGATCAAAATAAATCATATTTCTGCATTAATTGCACCCAAAACACTATAAATAGAGCATCAACTCTCATATTGAGGGGAACGCTAGAGAGAGAACTTTAGACATTGATAAGTAACTCAAGTCCAACATCAGCTCTGTTATCGTCAATCATCGTCAACCACCGCCGACCTCAGTCGACCTCCGCCGGCCGCCGTCGATCACCGTCAATCACTGCTGACCTCTTTTGACTACCACCGACTGTTATCGACTGACGTCGACCACCGTTGATTGAACACCGTCAGATGACGTTGTAATCTGAAAATTTAGTAACATTTCCCGTCTGTGGGACAATGAGTCTCTATAATTATCAACATATTATGGATTTTCATGACTGAGCGAGACCCCGTGATTTTTTCTCTTTACGGGTTTTTCACGTAAAAACTTCTTGTGACATCACATGGTTGTTTTTTTTACATCTGAGTGTGTGTTGAATCTTCGTACAACGCTAATACGATAGTTTATTTTTCTACCGCTGTGAATTTTCCAGCACGCGTCAGTTATTATATGAAAGATTTAAGTATTACAAATATAAAAATCAAAATATAGAAATTATATATGTAATTTTATAAAAAAAAATGCGCTTGTAAATGTCCCAAAAGACCTACTTCAAGAAACTTATATCCCTTGACAGTCAATTCAGTTTTAAATCAAAACTTTCAAGCTGCATATTTATTTGTTCATCGCCTGTCACTATGTCATTTAAATCATTTTACGGGCTCTGAATGTTAAAAACAATATATATATATATATTAATCAACTGTAAATCAATTGGGCCCCGCGATAGGACGTAACGGTCCCGTCTTTTTTTAAAAACCCTTTCCGTCTACACTTTTCACCATTTTTAACTCTCTCTCTCTCTCTCCTCGCTTGATCGCCGATGCGTCTCCCCCGTGTCGTCGCGCGATTTCAGTGACGTCTTCACATTCTGTGGTGACGTTTTTACCGACGGTGGGTGGTGGTCCTCTCATTCTCTCTCTCCCCTCACCCCCATTTCTCTCTCTATCATTATCTCTCCTTCTTTTTCTCTCTCTTCCAGGGTTTGTAGTCTCCTCGGGTGATGGTTCAGTGCTCGGTAGTCGAGTATGTCTTTTTATTTTTATTTTTTCTAACTTTCCTTCTTCGCGTGCTCTGTTTTTACGGAGCTTTCGGATTTCACTTTCAATCTTTGCCCTATCGGCCTATATATGTAGGGCTAAGGGTCACCAGTGCCTTGCTTCACCTCTTGTTCTTCTTCCATTCTGTAACGAGCTGCTCTACCTTGGTTCTGGAGGGAGGAAAGGGGAGGACGACGGTAGCTGGGAAGAGTTGGTCACTTGGTAAAATCTCTCTATTTCTCCTTTTTTAGATTATGAGAGCATCTGTTGTTGAAATCATTAGTATGGATTTAGTTGGCAAGGGTTTTGTAGTGTTATGAATGTGATGAAATATGGCGCTCCGTTTCTCTGGAAATGGGATCTATGGGTAGTTTGGGGGCTTTGGTGTGTACATTTTGGAGAATAGGTGCGCTTTCTCTGTTGTTAGATTAGAGACCTCTAATCCCAATCTACAGCTTTAAGTGAGCGAGGAATTGATGTTTTTCTTTGTGGAATCATTGCTGCTTTATTGTGCTTCTGGAAGTCTTAAAAGGAGCTATTTGTTTTATTTTACTTCTGTGCTTTTGCTTTAATTTGTTATTCTGTTTTTTCTTTCTTTTTCTTTTTTGATTTGTGACTCTTTTATCCCTGTTTTGCTTGTAAATCTTATTTCTGAAGTATAATAGTTTGAATTATAATGTGTACCAATTTGCACTAGGTTTGGGTAAACTTTAATGTACAAACTTCTATGGCTATTTTTTTTTGTTTTGTTGGGGTTATTGATAAAAAAGTAGATGTTTTTGGCATAAGGATTATGTTTCTTTTTTGTTTTTGTATGGAAGGAATTTGATGAGGCTCGGCATGATTTAAAGGGGCCTTTGTTTCTTTTTTTGTTTAATTATGAATTTTATCTGTGATAGTGAAACTGTAGGATGCTTTTAGCTTTATTGATTTTAATTTTTGCCAATCTATGCCAATTTATTGTTGTTGCAGCCATTTTTGTCCCAAACAAGACATGAAATAAGCTCTTGTTCAAACAAATGGATGTGAAAATATATTGTCATGTATTATGAATGATACAAGTGAATGCATCTTTTTTCACTGGGATGCTGTTTTGGCATTATTTTGGCGCTTTTATTTCTTTTATTTTTGTTAGGATTATTGGGGATTTCAATCTTAACGTGTGGCTTAGTAATCTTTTTCAATTCACAACTACTAATTAAGAAAGCTTAATCAATGGAACAGGATTAATAATATTATGCAGTTGGAGATGGTTCAGTTAATGGCTGTTTTAATTTCAAAGTTCTATTAAAAATTATAGCACAGATTGTTTTAGGGGCACAATTCTTATGTATTTGCATATCTAACACCTAAACTTTGATAGTTATATTCATAACACTCAAATCCTTAACATCACATCCAAAATACCACTTTTACTAACCTTTTAAAAGTCAATTGCAATAGTTTTATAGCACCAAGGTGCTATAAACCTAAATATCAAATTTTAGGAGTTAGATATGTAAATCCATATGAATTGTGTGTTTCGATTGTAAATTTCCCAATATTTAACTTACCCTGCTTCATTCACTAAGATGTGGAAGCTAAACAAACCACTGAAATAAGTTTGATTTTGGGTTGGCCATTAACGCCCATGTAAAAACATTTGAAGGTATTTTAGTCTTTTTTCTGTAGTGTGATATTCTAAAGATGGAAAAGCATATTCTGTGGAGATATTGATATATTTTTCTGCTCCAAGTCTTCTGGTTCCACATTGCCAGTCGTTGTATGTTCAATAAATGAAAGCTATGGCATTTCACAAAATTCTTATTTGCAGTGCAACAGTTTTCACTGTTCCAGCTTAAGAGAACATCATTGTCATTACTTGAATTGATTTATTTATAGGTTTGTTTGTGTTATTTTTACTTTGAGGCATTTTCGTACATAACCACTCAATTCCTATGTATTTACATATCTCACACCAAGTTTTTACATTTATTCCTCCCAGAACTTTCATATCACATAAAAATCACCACCATTTGAACTTTTAAGAACTGAAGTACACCTTTACATGCATGGTAAGGTCAGACGTAGTAAAAATTAAAGTTTAGGTGTTCGATGTGTAAATCTTCCATTTACTTTATTATCAGAAATCATGTTCTTGGAGTAAATTTATGCCTAAAGTAGATCACTGAACTGAAAATATTCCTGCTTAGCAAATATTGCTCGTCAAAATGTTGTTTTTTTTTTGCTTTCCCATTTGATTTCCAAACTAATATTTTCACATTATCATTTGAATCACACAATCTTGTCATCCTCAGTTGGTTTTACTCCATATCAAATGTTCTCCAAGTTCTATCCCAACACTCTTTCATTTGAGTTATGAAGAATTCAGCGCCATGGGTCCCAGCTTCTCCAAATGAAGGAACGCCAACGCTGGAGAACTGAAGAAGATGCCATTCTGCGAACATACGTGAAGCAATATGGGCCGAGGGAGTGGAATCTCGTCTCCCAGCGCATGAACGTTCGCCTCGAAAGGGACGCTAAGTCATGCCTTGAGCGTTGGAAAAATTACCTCAAGCCAGGCATCAAAAAGGGCTCTCTCACTGAGGAAGAACAGCAGCTGGTGATCCATCTTCAATCCAAGCACGGCAACAAGTGGAAGAAGATTGCGGCGGAGGTGCCCGGTCGCACCGCCAAGCGGTTAGGCAAGTGGTGGGAGGTCTTCAAGGAGAAGCAGCAGCGGGAGCTGAAGGAAAGCAATAGGATTTCGTCAACCCCAATTGAGCCTGGGAAATACGATCGAATCCTTGAGAGCTTTGCGGAGAAGCTCGTGAAGCAACAACCGGTCGCTCCATTGCTCATGGCGTCACCTTTGCTTCCACCATGGCTTTCAAGCTCAAATAACACGAGTTCGCCGTCGGTCGCGCTTTCGCTCTCGCCGCCGACACCGCCAACCCCATGGGCGAATTCACAGCAGAATGTGATGGATTCTCGATGTAATGTGTTTGCGGAGCTGGTTGAGTGTTGCAGGGAAGTGGAGGAAGGGTATCAGGCGTGGGTGGCGCATAGGAAGGAGGCGGCGTGGCGGCTGAAGAGAGTTGAGCTGCAGCTGGAGTCGGAGAAGGCGAGTAAGAGGAAGGAGAAGATCGAGGAGATTGAGATGAAGTTGAGGGAACTGAGGGAGGAGCAGGAACTGGCATTGGAGAGGATTGAAGCTGAGTGCAGGGAGCAACTGCTTGTTGTGAGAAGGGATGCTGAAGCGAAGGAACAGAAACTGGCAGAACTGTGGTCTGCTAAGCATGGTGCATTAAGAAAGCTCATGAAGCAGATGAGTGGCCATCATTGATGAGAAGTGAGGAGGTTGTATTTTTTTCTGTTTTTGCTGCTATGGAGTTTGTTTTGCAGTTTATGAATCATGGATAGAGACCTTGCTTCAAAATTGTTCATGAAAATTTCCGTTCGAGTTTTGAGCTTATGGGTTTGTGGTGATTGAATTCTGGTATAGCATGAAATGTGGATATCTTTAAAATGGAATTTGCATTATTTTGTGTTTTAATGATCAATTATATAGGCTTTGTTTGGTTTAAGAAAAATGGGAAGAATGAAATAATAATTAAGCCCGTAAGTTCCTGATTTAACTAGAGAAGAGTGGCTTGCCCTTGCTGTATGTTGAAGGGAAAAAATTTGCGTGCGTACATACGTAGCATCGCATACGTCAGGGATATATAGACGGTACTAAGGGAGTTATATCTGTTTTATATCCTCTGTAACTTCCCCGTAACTTACATGTGACTTACAAATATCCCCCCCCCCATCTTTAAAGTTGCTTTTTTTTTTTAATTCCCGGAGCGTATTTTATTACAAATTAAAATTCTTTGTCACGAAATAATTATTCATATATTTTAGAATATTTATTTATAGATATAAAAGAATGAAAAAATATTACATCAAGAATTCTAATGTAGAGCTACGTTCGGAATCCATTGATATGCGGACACGTGGCTCTACGTTAGTAGTCCTGATGTAATATTTTTTTCAGAAAAGGATAACATAACAAATAATTGATAGTAAGTTATTCACTTATTAGTGACATTAACTTATATTTAGAAAAATAATGTCATGGGACAAAAATAAAAAAGAGAAAAATCAAATATTTTTGACAAAAATGCAAATTTTATTCGAAAATATATTTTTTCGCTTTTACTTTTAATTTTCATTATTTACATATCCAAACGGGACCATAACTACGATACATTGGATATGATAAAGGCCCATTCAGATAAATAACAACCGCTCAAATTAATAACTTAATCAACATAAAATTCAAATAAAAAAATAATATTATGTTCCTAAATTAAAAGATGATTTTCAAAATGATGTAATATTGCAAATCATATTAAATAATAGGGGCAATTGCATGAAACTTGCTATTTACAAATCAACCACCACCTTTCATTTATTTTTCAAATTCTCACTCAAATGTCAAAATTCATCTTAAAATCCCAATCAAAATTTTTCATTTATGTGTCAATACATGGTACGGTAATTCAAAAAAAATATTATGTGGTTGATTAATTTGTAAATATTAATATTTTGAGTGGTTTGTATGTAATTATTCCTAAATATGACATTAAGGTAATGAATAAAACACCTGAGGATTACATTACCACCAGAAGACACAATCAAAACCTTTTACTATGAGCGTGCAATGAGTAGAATTTCAGCGTTCTAGTACTGAAAGCATAATTTACAGGCATAATATTATTGTCTAAAAACACATGCATTTTTATAGTGCAAGGTTTACTTTCTATGGCACGTGCTTGATGGACCAGAGTTATTCTTTAAGGGGCCCTTGCGATCAATTTTCATTTTTGTTTTTTTATTTATTTATTTTTACCTTTTATCTAATTTATTTTTATTTTTCTTTGATATAAAATATATTTAGAATGATATACCATATCTTTTTTGTTTTTTAAAAATATTGAAAATAACTTCTAGATATTTTAGGTGCTTTTAAAAGCCATTTAATTTATTTTTAAAAATAAAAAAATAAAAACATGCTAAAAATACACTAAAAGAGCGTGTCTTTTAAAATGAAGGTAAAAATAAAAAATACAAGTGATCTCAAATAAGTCACAAGTCACCCACCATCGCCCCAACCTAGGCCCCCCCCCCCCCCCCCCC
>JXCR01023633.1:69967-85685 GCA_002079205.1 Phalaenopsis hybrid cultivar
CCTCTACACCCACTCTTACTGTTACACCCACCCTCACCCCGAGCCCTACCCCTATCCTACCCCCACCCCTGCCTCCACCCCAATTACAACGAGGTTGAGTGCATCAGAGGCCTACACAGCCTCTACCGGGCAAAAGTAAACAAGCAGCAGCTACCGCATCGTGACTTAAAACTTATTTGGAGTTAGTTTTAAAAAGAATTCACAAGCCACCCAATCCCCATTTACATTCATGACACAAACTTCATATATATTTACATTTGTAACTCCTAAACTTTCATATTTACATGCATACCATTTAAAATTTTGACATCACATCAGAAAAAACAACTATAACTAACTTATTATTGTGAAATACGCCTTCTCATGTATAGATTTTTTTATAACAAGATACTATAAATGTAAATTTTGAATCCTATCCGAAAATTACATCCAAGGAATAGAGCATAAGCCAGGAGAGAGAGGGAGAGAGAAAAATGCACAGTAATAAACAGTAATCTAAATTGTTGATTAGCCTTCTCTTATGAGATGATCCCCCTATTTATAGAGGAGGGGGTAAAATATATGAAATTATATGTCTATCTCGGTTTAGCTACCCTGTGACTCGATCATATAAAATCAATGGGTCTTGGTTCAACAAGACCCGTTCTTCCGACTGTGCAAAATCGGGGTAGCCAGTTGGCCTTTGGTAGTCTTTAGGTTAGCAAGACAAGGTTCAATTGGCTTGGATTTGTTGGCTAACTGTTCTATTTTGGCTTTCGACTATTGATCCCGGTTTGACGAGCTCTTATCGGCAGAACAAGACCAGGCCATCGGGCAAATGATAAATTATCGTAACCCGACATATAACTCTTTCCTAAATGATGGTGTCCTTCGGGATGCTTTGTAGATCACGTTGTGGCTAGTTTTCGACCTTTGACGATGAAGCTCAAGGGTGTACAGGAGTGATTGACCATGTTGAACTCTTCCTTTGTGTCAGGTTGTGGTGAAAGGTAGGTCAATGCCAATGCTTGGCAAGTTTAGCCTTGGTTCTTGGTTCGTGTGGCCAACACCCATCAACTTCTAGCTCTGATTCAGGGGGGTTGAACTTGGTCAAATAGGTCATTTGGTCTTTCACCAGTGAGGTGGTTGGCGATGATAAACCCTTCATTTGAGTCGGCTTGTGGTAAGAAGTAGGTCAATGCCTATGCATGGCATCTTTAGCATTAGTTCTTTGTTCAGATGGCTTGCACTTGGTAGGATTCTAGCTTCGGTTCAAAAGGCTACACTTGGTCAAATAAGTCCTTTGCCGTTGCACTAGTGAGTTGGCTGATAATACTGAACTCTTCCTTTGAGTCGGGTTGTAGCGAGAGGTAGGTCAATGCCTATGCTTGTGTTGTTTAGATTTAGTTCTTGGTTCAAATGGCCTACATCTGGCCAGCTTCTAACCTCGGTTTAAGAGGGCCACACCTTGTCACATAGGTTCCCTAGTCTTCCACTAGTATGTCCTCCTTAGCCATACTTGTTTGTGCCATTGTCCATTGGATCTCCTTGAGATTCACTCAGATGCATGTTATATATGTAAATGTATAAGAATTATATGGTGTGTTGAATCCCAAATTTCCTTATGGATCACACTCAAGGAACTGAGCATTAGGAAAGGGAGTAAGAGAAAAATAAGTTGAGTAACACTTATGTTTTTATGGAACTGTTCAATCTATTTCTTTATGAAAATAACCCTCCTATTTATAAATCATAGGAAGGGTATGATAAATTACACAATTTTCCCAATTTAATAGAAATTTTATAGTTATCCATGAACAATTACACCTTCCATATTTGTAACTAACATAGACATAATATGTCAATGTAACTGTTATTGGCATATTTTCATGTTTGTAATTGTGCTTGGCATGATTTTTTGTTCGTAACTGTCAAGTCTTATTACTTGGTACTCATTAGGCCGGTTAAGAATTGTTAGGTCAACCGAATAACTTACAACCGACCCCTCCGAAGGATTTTATCATGAAGGCGTTTCCTTCAGTTAGCTATCTTCATTGAGGCCACACATTACTCCTTCGCTCAACCAGGCTTTCGCTCAGTTGGTCTGGAATGAAGTTCAACTGGTGTAGTGATATTTGCATTTTTATTGATCTTTTTCGTCTTCCTCCTAGGATTCATGGGGCTTTTTGAGATTCATGTTGTTGTATTTCTGATGTACATAATTAGTTTCTCGATTTTCTTACTTCTTTGAAATTGACAGTTGTCATAAGAATAAGAGAATTAAATGTTATAGTTAATAACACAAGTAAATAATAGTACTCCCGTGATTTTTATGTCATTCCCTCTATAATTAGGGTCTATTTAATACTCTTTTATTCATTTTCTGGACTTTTTGTCTTTCAATCATCAATATTGGTGAATAAAAAAGTTAGGCGCTTAGAAACCAGTGAGCGAGAAAACCATGATGCGGGATTTTAAGCATCCCGCTTCATGAAAAAGAAAAAAAAAACATAATAGTTCTCGTTTAGTCTCGTAGAAAAGAGCTAGAGAAGGCTAGCCGACTGGGAAGAGACCGGGTGAGGAAAAGAAACTAGTTGGGGCAAAGAGGTCGACTGAATGGACCGGTCTAGAAGGATCCATCCAAACTAAGGAGCCTATGACAAAGATGCAGTGAGTGGAAGAGGCCGATGAATCATCTAACTCGTTACCTTTGGTTAGGATTTGGAAAGGAGGGCATATCCCAGAAGCGCTCATTTTGGCTCCTGATCCTATCCACAAAATCTTGGCTAAATCGCCACTCCAGAAATAGGGGCACGTGGTGAGATCAGATCCAATCTTCGCTGGTGGAGCCTGCTCATGGTGAAGCTCATGAAATAGAAGACGTTCCCTTGCCTTCAGTCAGAGACAGTGCACTAGGTGGTACTCTTCTGCTTGTTATAGCAAGTCTCTGCAAATTGGAGTTGCCCATCATAATTGGTAATTGAAATATTTCCTTTTAAGATCATCTATTTTATTCTTATAATAGGGACTCAAATATTGTATGGGAGACCATGGAGATCGTTGAATCTAGTCTGAGCGTTTAACTGGACATGAGGCTCATGTCCATCCTTCTACTTCAGCTATGGATTTTATCTCACCACCTTGCTCGATACCACCTCCTTTGACCAACTGAAGAAGGGAAATGAACGGTTGAAGGGATTCCCACGAGTTGCTTGTCTAGCGTATGGACCAGACAATTGATTCTCTCACCCGTGTTGCGAGTCTTCAAAGAGAAACTTTCGTATCAGATTTGAAGGAGGAATTGCCAGTCCTCTATGATGGTCTGGAGGATCTTTAGACTGACGTGACGACACTTTTGGATGAGCTGGCAGAGATTCAGCTGACCAAATTGATTTCTATCATTCGGGTGGAGGAAGAAAAATAGAAACCTAGATAGGGCTTTGTTTCGCCTGAGGCAGCAGGTGATCCTGCTGTAAAATATTTCTTTTCATGAATAGAAAATAATTAGTGCTTGAATAAATTTTTTTATAATAGTTTTGTTCTCAATCTTGGCACCGATGCAACACTTTAATTGAGCTCGAAGAGGTGTTTTGAATTATATATATATATATATATATATATCTGTGTGTGTATGTGTGTGTGTTTGAATGAAATTTAAATGACATTGTGTTCTTCATTTTTCTCGCCCTAGGGTCGGTATTAGTTTTGGAGTTTGATGGACCCCAAATGATCTTCTCAAATGTTCTTTTCAACTAGGTCAACCGAGAGATTGATCCTTAATTTGATGTCAAACTGTTTGATAACACGTGCGTATATGACACAAGTGTAGTCCTTGAGCGAGTGAATGCAACGTTCGGGCTATCGATGATTGGGCAATGACTTAATCTCTTACTGAGATCAGTTTTGATGCGGGCTTCAACTTTCCTTGTGTGTAGAGCTCTGGTTGCTCTTAACCGTCATAGTGTTATACCGACTCAAAGTAAGCTGAACTCCATAGCCGCGATTATGAGTTGCGTTGTTTACTTGAGCAGGATGGTGTTGACCTCATTTTTTAAGATGTCAAAATTCTTCTCCAATAACTTATAATCTTGCTAGAGGACTTTCCCACTAACTCTCATAGATGACTAGCAATATGACCCACCTCACTTAGAAATTTGAGGGGGGATCCTATAAGAGTTGAAAATGTACTAGGAAGACCTTTTGGACTTTAGAAGCTTTCGTCCTTCAACGCACCACAATTTACACAATATATATATATATATATATATATATATATATATATATATATATAACCATAAACACCATAATCCACGCATATTTCATTATCTAAAATCAACATTAAATTTAAAAAAAATATATGAAATGAACACCTCATAATACAAATTCGAGACCCCTCGGTACGAGTTGATCGACTCGTCATCGAGACTATTCTGCTTGGCTTTAGTTGTTGCTTATGCGAGGACCGTGCAACGTTTCACTTGGTAGACGACTCAGTTCGGCTCGACGAATCACATTTACATTGTACTGTGTATGTAGAACTCAAATTGATCTTTCATCTACAAACTTGTTCAGATAATCCCGGATGACGAAACAGACTGTGTGAGTAAGCCCGGAACATTGATTTTACTGAGGAGGACAACTATTTTATTATGATTCCATGCAGAAGCGAATGACATGTGGAGTAGCAAATTTAAATAAAATATAATAATAATAATAATAATAATATAATATTAAAAAAATACATAATAAACCCTCACCATTTAAAAGTCTCATGCGGCTCCGCACAGCGCTTAGACGAGGCTCAACGGTTATTCCCCACAACGGTTCTCCTCGCATTGGCTGCCCTAACGGCTCTCATCATGCGGCCGATTCCTCCTTCCCCCCTCTCAGCCGAACGAAACCAATAACCCTTCCTTTCTCTCGCCGGCGGCCTCTCTCACCGGCAACCTCGCCGACCGGCTTCCTCCTTTTCGCCGAGACCTCTTCCGCCTAAAGCCCTAGTCGGACTTCTCCCTTCTTTTTTTTCCTTTTCCCCAAAGCTTTTCAGCTGTCGAAGGTTACAACTCAATCTTATTTGCCTTTCTCCGGATTCATCATCATAGGTCCGATTTTCTTGCTTTATGCTTCTTTTCTACGAACAGTTCGATCAAAGCTTTTGAATGTGTTGAAGATTAAAAATGAAATGATTCAACAATCTTGCTTAAAGCACTTTCATTCGTTTTCTTTTAAAGATTTATTATGTCTTTCTTTATGGGTAAGATCTGAATTTATTTCTAGGGCTGTTAAGTTTATATTAATAGATTGTGTTTTTTTTTTCGGATCTATGAGCTTTGCTTCTGGATAATTTTGAGGCATATTAGTATTCTTCCTGAATTTAGACGAAGCGGCGAGATGCCATTATTTGCCCATGGATGAGTAATTTCTCTTCAAATATAAAGGGGTTCTTTCCTCCAATACTTGCTTTGATTATGGATGATGTCTCAATAAATGGATTCAAGGTTTCCTTTTCGTTCTTTGGGATAAAATTTTATATATAGTTTCTTATGCATTCAGTTTTCTTTTTTTTCTTTTTTAAAAAAGATAAGTTTACTTCATCATGAATCAATTGATATTATCGAGTAATACAAACTTCATTATTTGTAGAAGGTAAACTCAAACAAATATATGCAGACTTCCGTTGGTTCATTAATCATCAAAAAGAAGAGGGATTTGGATGCAATAATCGGTTGGGATATATATAACGCTAAGCTTCTATTTGATTTTTGTCAAAGGCAATTGGGTTGGCTTCTTCATTTCTTGTGAAGCAAATACATACATATACATACATATACATATACATATACACATACATACATACATACATACATATATGGGGAGGCTGAGAGGAAAGATGCGAGGGAGATCTCAAAAGCATCCTCTTTCATCGCATTTCCTTAATGGTTTTCTTGAATGACCGCATATTTTTTTTTGATAGGTTCTAAAGTTGCATTTTTTGCTTTCCCTTAATTATTAAAAAAAGGAAAAATCCTACTTCACTGTGTTTTGTTTTTATTTCTGAAGTAATCGCTTTATTTTCTGATGGGTTTTAGAGCTACGGTTGTGGGTCTGATAGATCCACTCAAGTCTTCTTATTTCGTTGGGTTTGTTCTGTCCAAATGGAGAAAGCACTTGGAGAGCAAGTTACTGTTATATCATCTCTATTATTGTCCTTGTGTAGGTTCGAACATGCATGTTTAAGCATCCTTCATGAAACTAACTCAATAAGCAGCAAAATGTTGCATCTACTAAAGGATGTTGTTATTTGCATTAAATAGTCTGGATATATCATTTATGCGATTCTACGAGCTTTTCTTTTCTTTCATCCTTGAATTAACAATGGGTTTCAAGAGTTGTATTCGGTAATTAACATGACCTCGGGTTTTGATTTTCCTTGCTTACTTGTGCTTGATTTCAAGGTTTCAAAACAAATGGAAAGTGTAGTAGATGAAGATCTGAAATTTTGACCACTTTATTAGGCCATCAAAGCATTGGATTGTACTTTTTGGTGAGCCACGAAAATAGGGTTAAGTATTGCTTTGAGAAGTAATATTTATACAGATCTTTATAGCCTGTGTTAAAGGCCGTTAAAAAGCTGAAAGCACTATGACCATACTAAATTTGCAATATATAGCGGGGAAAGCTTGCTAATGTTGTTTAGTACATTTCTATGGGGTTTTCTGGCTTCCTTTGATGCTGATGGTTCATGTGAAGTGTTTAAAGCCATTTGTTTATTACCAATAACGAATTTTTTTCTATGGCTTTTCTATATCTATGTTTTGTATGAATGATACCAAGGCTTAGGAATGTCATTTATGTGCACTTCCGTTCCAATTCTCTCTTCAAGTGTTTAAAGCCATTTGTTTATTACCAATAAGGAATTTTTTTCAATGGCTTTTCTATATCTTTGTTTTGTATGAATGATACCAAGGTTTAGGAATGTCATTTATGTGCACTTCCGTTCCAATTCTCTCTTCACTCCATTTTGCATTTCCTCATGTTCATTGTAACTGCACTTATCGTGCTATTCATGGAACCTTATAAAATTGCTACATATGGAATTGATCAATTGATTTATTCCGGGATTTGAGCCCAAATCAGTGGAGAACTTCATTCAGTTTTTATGTGTTTACATATCTAACACCTTGAGTTTCAATTTCTTTATATATGCGTCATTTCACTCATGCATGAGAAGCCATATTGATAGTCTTTCGATATGCTATGAGATACTTGGGTGTTATAAATGCAAATTTAGGTGTTAGATTTGTAGATACATAAAAATTGGGTGCTATGTTTGTAAATGAAGCTTTTATTTTCGGTGAAGTTGTATTGATGTAGGAAAACATAAAACATGATTGTTCTCTTTCACAAACCGTTAGCATCAATAATCTTCATGGTAAGTCAGCTTCACGATCAGTTCCATTGTTTTTTCCCACTTTGTTTTGTCTGTAAATCCTCACAAACCTACTTTCCACTATTAAATCTTCACCCTCTTGTTTACTATGTTAAATTTCTCCTTCTCGGCGCTATTCCTAACTGCATTTCATGGAAACAGGTCATTAGATTTTCTTAGAAGCAATGTGCAAGCTGATATTTTATATTTGATATTATTATATGTTGAGATTGCAGTTAGTTTTTGCAAAATTCATAAGCTATGCACCCAAAACAGACGGTTGATCTATTGGAGTTGTATCATTCACGTTTCAAACAAAGATTATGAAGCGGTCTTCACATTGTATAATATTGAAATGAAATTTTCATCTCTAACAATCTCATTATTGAATTTGTGCTTATAGAAGGCATAAAACGGATATGCGCTTTGTTATTTTAAGCATTCCCAAGCGTGTACATGTGTGAGAATGCTCTTGTATATCCATGGCACCTTTCATGTGCCTTGTATTTCTTTTCAACTATCTTCTTTGTCTTCAAAAGGTAAACAAGGAATGAAATACTTGCACACATACCAAACAATTCCTTTGAACTTGCATATCTAACACTAAAACCTCGATGTTTACATATATGCCACTCTACCCAAGCATGAAAAGCTATACTGTTGACTTTTTTGGACATTCTATCAAAGATCTGTGCATTATCGATGTAAAATTAAGTACTAGATATGTAAATGCATAAAGAATTGGGTGGCATGCATGCAAGTGTGTGTTGAGGTTCTTGGTAGCTTTATTCTATAAAATCTTAAACCATTCATCATTTCTTCTCATAACACAAAAAGGAGAGGAAATCATATTTCTATCCTGTGATTTCTATGCGAAGCATATTTAAAATAATTATCGCTTTAAAGTGGTAATGCTTGGAGTCCTTATGCTTTTTTGATTTTTGATGCTTGGCATTTAAGGGCCCTTTTATTTTCCTGAAATTAGTTTTTGATTACATGAAACACATAAGGATTGAATACTAGAATTGCAAACCTTCATAACATTCTCATGTGCTCTTCTTAATATCAATGGTGGAGATACTCAGGTACAAATAGAGACATTCATAATGTGGTTCTATATGGATTATCGAGCGGGCTATAAGTTGGAGTCTTCATGCCTTNCTGTGATTTTTATGCGAAGCATATTTAAAATAATTAACGCTTTAAAGTGGTAATGCTCGGAGTCCTTATGCTTTTTTTATTTTTGATGCTTGGCATTTAAGGGCCCTTTTATTTTCCTGAAATTAGTTTTTGATTACATGAAACACATAAGGATTGAATACTAGAATTGCAAACCTTCATAACTTTCTCATGTGCTCTTCTTAATATCAATGGTGGAGATACTCAGGTTCAAATAGAGACATTCATAATGTGGTTCTATATGGATTATTGAGCGGGCTATAAGTTGGAGTCTTTATGCCTTTTTTATTTTTGATGCGTGGCATTTAAGGGCCCTTTTATTTTTCTGAAAGTGGCTTTTGATTACATGAAACACATAAGGATTGAATACTAAACTTGCAAAGCTTCATAACATTCTCATTTGCTTTCTTAATATCAATGGTGGAGATACGCAGGTTCAAATAGAGACATTCATAATGTGGTTCTATATGGATTATCGAGCGGGCTATTAGTTGGAAGGTTTTGGGTTAAGGGCAATGATGTACAACATAATATTCATGTTTATAAAATGAAACTCTTTAATAACTAATATTTGATTGGGTGGCATGCATGCAAGTGTGTGTTGAGGTTCTTGGTAGCCTTATTCTATAAAATCTTAAACCATTCATCATTTCTTCTCATAACACAAAAAGGAGAGGAAATCGTATTTATATTCTGTGATTTCTATACGAAGTATATTTAAAATAATTAACGCTTTAAAGTGGTAATGCTCGGAGTCCTTATGCTTTTTTGATTTTTGATGCTTGGCATTTAAGGGCCCTTTTATTTTCCTGAAATTAGTTTTTGATTACATGAAACACATAAGGATTGAATACTAGAATTGCAAACCTTCATAACATTCTCATGTGCTCTTCTTAATATCAATGGTGGAGATACTCAGGTTCAAATAGAGACATTCATAATGTGGTTCTATATGGATTATCGAGCGGGCTATAAGTTGGAGTCTTTATGCCTTTTTTATTTTTGATGCGTGGCATTTAAGGGCCCTTTTATTTTTCTGAAAGTGGCTTTTGATTACATGAAACACATAAGGATTGAATACTAAACTTGCAAAGCTTCATAACATTCTCATTTGCTTTCTTAATATCAATGGTGGAGATACGCAGGTTCAAATAGAGACATTCATAATGTGGTTCTATATGGATTATCGAGCGGGCTATTAGTTGGAAGGTTTTGGGTTAAGGGCAATGATGTACAACATAATATTCATGTTTATATAAATGAAACTCTTTAATAACTAATAATTGATTGGGTGGCATGCATGCAAGTGTGTGTTGAGGTTCTTGGTAGCCTTATTCTATAAAATCTTAAACCATTCATCATTTCTTCTCATAACACAAAAAGGAGAGGAAATCGTATTTATATCCTGTGATTTCTATGCGAAGCATATTTAAAATAATTATCGCTTTAAAGTGGTAATGCTCGGAGTCCTTATGCTTTTTTGATTTTTGATGCTTGGCATTTAAGGGCCCTTTTATTTTCCTGAAATTAGTTTTTGATTACATGAAACACATAAGGATTGAATACTAGAATTGCAAACCTTCATAACGTTCTCATATGCTCTTCTTAATATCAATGGTGGAGATACTTAGGTTCAAATAGAGACATTCATAATGTGGTTCTATATGGATTATCGAGCGGGCTATAAGTTGGAGTCTTTATGCCTTTTTTATTTTTGATGCGTGGCATTTAAGGGCCCTTTTATTTTTCTGAAAGTGGCTTTTGATTACATGAAACACATAAGGATTGAATACTAAACTTGCAAAGCTTCATAACATTCTCATTTGCTTTCTTAATATCAATGGTGGAGATACGCGGGTTCAAATAGAGACATACATTCATAATGTGGTTCTATATGGATTATCGAGCGGGCTATTAGTTGCAAGGTTTTGGGTTAAGGGCAATGATGTACAACATAATATTCATGTTTATATAAATGAAACTCTTTAATAACTAATATTTGATTAGCAGTTGCCCTTCTCACTTCTTTAGGTTGTGGTAGCTTCAGCCTTAGCTTTGAATGACTTGTGAATTATAGCTTTATAACATTGGTTGCCGAAAATTTAGAAATTACAATGCTACAAAAATACTAAATTACAGATACATAACACATGATCGGAAAGCCTTACATGTTACATGTTCACTTGTCATTCCGGTAATAGGGATTCGAAGTTGCCCAACCTTAGAGTGTTTTGTTGGTAGCTGCTGTTCAATATTGGTATATAAACTTCGATGCCTCGGTTGCCTGTGGGATTATAACGAATGAGAAGTCTAAAGCTAAGTCCATTCCCAATCTAAATTCTTATATCCCTTTCTGGTTTTCCATATGCTCATCACTTAACTTTTTATGAAAACATGCATGTTTAATTAATTAATTAATTTATTTAAATTGCAACTATTTGTTTAATCTTTTATATACACTTGTGCTATCTAGTTGCAATTCTTTTTAAGCTTCATCAGAGTAGACATATATGCACTGAATTTTTTCTTTTTACTGGACTTTACTGTTCATATTTTCTTATACATGCAATATTATTCTCATGTTATTTTTTGCACTATACTACATATGCTCTGTCATACATGCAATATTATTATTTTGCTATTCGTAATTATGCTTCTAGCATATTTTTATAGCACTATAGAATAACAAATGTAGAACATATGTCTAGGATTGAGACCTTATAACACATGGTGAACTTACTTTTTTTTTTAATTTCAATACCTTTTCAAAATTTCATAACAAACTTTTTTTAAATTACAAATAATGTTTAAAACTTCAATAAATTAATAATAATATACTAATAATTCAATTTTTTTAGATTTACTGGAATCTCTCGGATAAAGTAACATACGGTTGCTAACGGGAATTCTTTGGTTTAAATCAGTCTAACAACTTGTTTAAACTTGTTTAGACTAAGTAAATCTAAAATTAACTGTGATGCCGGGTTGATGGAACCGTGAGATCTTAACCGGTGTCGCTTAACTCGTGTCATCTTTCGCCTCATGTCTTTTATTTTTTTTTCAACAATGACAAACACCAATCTAAAAAAGTTTGCACAAGATCACGCGAAATAACAACAAGGACTTAGGATAGATTGTTCTAAGCATAGTTCTTCTCTCCTCTTTTGTCGGAATGAAGCGATGACACGATCGAGCGGTGGACAATCTTCAAACGACGACCAAGACTACGACATGAAGCGAAGGATGATTTTCAATGGAATCTTTCTGTAGTCTTAAACAACTTAAACCCTTTAGGACCTCGAGGTTTTTCGTCTAGTATGACGTAAATACTCACTCTATCTTTTAGGCTTTCGTAGGATCATATATTGTGCGAATATAAGTCATAAATTCTTTTTAGGGTTCCAGATCGCTGTTCGGTACGACATAAATCCTCCTGTCTTCTTGGACTATTTTGCAAATTTTAAAAAATTGCAGGATTGAAATATTATAATTTCTCTTTCAAAGATGTAAAGTCAAACCATAAGTTAGTTTGAGATGTCACTGAGGTTTTTTCAGTATCTTCGACATCTCCTACTATTTACTCATTTGGATTCCGAAAATAATTGTTCCAAATTGAGTCTTTCTTTTTGGCCTTTCTATAAACAACCGTGAAAATTCAACTTTGATTTCTAGAAGACGAAACCTCTGATCCGAATTGAGAGTTTTCTTAAGTGACTCCAGTTATTTAAGATGTAATTAACTATATGGACTTGCCTCTATAGGGAATTAGGAACCCAGGTAAAATAAATCCTATCTTCTTGGGCTATTTTGTAAATTTTAATAAATTGCATGATTAAAATATTATAATTTCTCTTTCAAAGATGTAAAGTCAAACTAAAAGTTAGGTTGACATGTCACTGAGGCTTCTTCAATATCTTCGACATCTCCTACTATTCACTCTTTTGGATTACGAAAATAACTGTTCTAAATTGAGTCTTTCCCTTTGATTTTTCTATAAACAACCGTGAAAACACAACTTTGATTTGTTGAAGACGAAACTTCTTATCTTAATCGAGAGTTTTCTTAAGTGACTCTAGTCATTTAAGATGTAATTAACCATAGGGACTTGCCTCTATAGGCAATTAAGAACCCAAATAATATAAACCTTATTTATTTCTTATATTAGTTAGGGGAACTTGTCGGTCCAAAGGTTCGCTGACTAAACGGATGTCATAAGTTTCTTTGTTTAAATAGTCGAGCCTACTAGCAAGTGACGTGCCTTTCTTTCGGAGTGGTGTATTACTTTTGGTGTAGTGCGTAACTATCTAAATTATTAAATGAATGGATCTATGTAATCTCATTTTTCAAAATAAAAAAAAATTATTTTTCAAAATCAAATCGAAACTATATATGTATTAAATTAAATTATTTTCAAAAAATAACAACCGACAGATGGAGATTTCTTGATCACGAGAATTATTTTCTCACATGTTCTCCTTCAGGGTCGAGCTAGATGGATACATGGTCATTAGCGAAATGTGGTCTGTCTTAGATGAGGCCGAGGAGAAAAGGAAACTGGACATAGTCGTTCGACTATCAAGGAAGGAGCCGAGGAAAAGAAACAAAATTGGTGGCTCTCTCATCAGAGAGGTGGTGAAGGGGGAGGAAAAAGGTGGCCCATTTGATGGTTGAATCCCAATTTTGGATGCATTCACTCAGTTTAAAAAACTTTCATAGTTATTCAAAACAAAGTTATTGAAGAGTTAATATTGATCAAACAAAAATCAGCTTCGGTGGCTATGGGTGGTTCGAGGGACGGAGCCACGCCTTCCTTCTTGCTATTAGATATCGAGAGATCTTTTGAGCATCCCTTACTCAAGATGACTACTAATAGTGTCCGTCTACTACTGCCTTCATTCCCTTATCCAATAGGGGGTGATGCTAGTCGTCGGTCCCCCAATCTTCGTTGCCTACAACCATTCTAGCTAAAGCAGGCGGCTGGAGGTTCAGAGGAAGGGTCAGAGAGCAATTATGAATTATCTGACGCTGTCGAACACAATTGAAAAAGCACAACCATTTCTACTGACTCCTTTCTTCCCACCCCTCCGAGTAAAAAGAGAGGTCCCCATTGCTAGATCACCTTACAAAAGGCGAAGCCTAAGGGTGGTTTTATGAATTCTGACTCGAGCCTTAGCTTATTATTAAACATTGAAAGGGCTTGGTTCCAATTGAATTCTAAGTTGGCCAGCTATGCTTCTACCATGACTTAATTCCCCTATCCAACAGGAGTGATGCTAGTCGTCGGACCCCCAATCTTCATTGCCTACAACTATTCCAACTAAAGTAGAAGCGGCTGGAGGTCCAGAGGAACAGTCAAAGAGCAATTATGAATTTTCCGATGCTGTCGAACACAGGTGAAAACGCAAAGCCATTTCTACTGACTCCTTCCTTCCCACCCCTCCAAGGAGTAGAAAGAGAGGTCCCCACGCGAAGCCTAGGTTTTTAAGAATGCTGACTCGAGCCTTAGCATAATAAACATTGAAAGGGCTTGGTTCCCATTTAACTTCAAGTCGGCCAGCTATGCTTCTACCCTTGCCGACATCCTATGATTTTTTGGTTTGGATAAACATCTTGACGCCCTCCTTCCGGTTGAAGAAATGTAAGTCGCTCTACCACTTCCAGCTTCTGTTATGCATCTACTCATCACTTGACCTCTCTTTATCTATCAATGTGGTGTGTGAGAGAGAGAGCATATAAATTGAAGGTAAGAGCTAGGGAGTACAGGGAGTGAAGCTGAGCTAGCCACGATGAGGGTGACCGAGCAGAGACAAACATGGAAGACGTCCGAGCTGAATTGGAAATAGTGTCAGAGTCAGTATCCATCTTTCAGAAAGAGAACATTGAAATGCCCGAATGGATGACCCATATGATGAGTGTTGAAGGCCTGCTCGCGAAGCATGTTGAGTATTTAGAGGCGAGACACAAAATTGTGATTGAGACAAACTTGGAAGACGTCCGAGGGTGACCAAGGCAGATACAAACTTGGAAAACGTCTGAGCTGAATTGGAAATAGTGTCAGAGTTAGTATCCATCTTTCAGAAGGAGAAGATTGAAATGTCCGAACGGATGACCCATATGATGAGTGCTGAAGACCTGCTCGCGAAGCACGTTGATTATTTAGAGGCGAGACACAAAATTGTGGTTGATGTGTTTGTCAGGGTTGGTATTGCTGATCCCAAATGCTCAAATCTTGTCTGAGTTAAATAAAAAAAAACTTTATGATGTCTCGTCTGCATTAGAGCATCACGGGAATGCAGGAAAATGTGGCAGATGGCGACTCATCCAACGCTGGGCTCGAAGATTAGTAAATCTAGATTCCTTACCCTTTGCTCTCTCTCTCTCTTTTTTGTTTTACCCAAAGTATCAGACATAAGAATTTTTTAACTATTTTTTATATAAATAAAATATGATTTATCAGCCATTTTTTAATTGTGATCACGTTTTCGTCTTTACTCTACCTTTTTTTGAAAAGAAACTTGCAGGGCTAAACAGGGTTATGCTTAGTAAAGTCGAAACACCTAGTAAAGGCTAAAATTGTAACGATGTATTCGTCAATCTTAAATGCGACTAAGCGTCGAAATGCTTTGAGTCTTCTTTTTTTGTGACCAGGCATGATGACTTCCACATTCGCCCGGATGTACCCAAAGGATATCTTCCACCTCTTCTTGCTTGATGCACCTTACAAACAACGATGTGATCACCCTTTAGAAAAGTGTGTCTCTACTGAGGTGGTATTCGACAAATTTGTGGCATTGCTTGCATCTTCGAGAAAAAATGTTCCACATCTTTTAAGAGCATCGACCAAAAGTAGCTTTGTCTCTGGACGCGTTTTGCTAAAGTTTTTTCGCCTGGATGACTTCCACATTAGCTTGAATGCACCCAAAGGATTTCTTCCACCTCTTCTTGCTTGTTGCACCTTACAAGAAACGGTGTGATCGTCCTTCAGAAGGGTGTCTTCAATGAGGAGGTATTGGACAAATTTAAATTTAAACCTTCGAGGATCCATCACTGTCGGCGCTTAAAAGGGGGAAAGTTACGTTTGGGGGTCGCCCGTAGGAAGCTGTCGGCCGCCGGAATCGAAATCCCGTCGCC
>JXCR01023649.1:0-10370 GCA_002079205.1 Phalaenopsis hybrid cultivar
AAATACTACTTAATATATATATAAACTTGATGAGTAGTATTTCGAGCCAAAACGAGCCGAACCCGAACGAACTCATCTTAGTTCGTGTTCGGCTCATTAACTTATCGAACAAAATTAACGAGCCGAACACGAGCTTCTTAACGAGCCGAACACGAGCTTTGCGAACAACGAGCCGTTTTGACAGCCCTAGTGATGGCGGTCCTCAAATAGTTAGACACATGAGGATGGCCGGGGGCTCGTATAATAGCCTCCGACCATTTTTTTTTATAAATATATATATATATCTTAGGGAAGTAGTTTTGAAATACAAAGCAGCATTTTGTTGTAGCAGTTTAATGTTAACTAATTCTAATTCTGAACAATGTTTTCCATCATTCTGGTCAAAGAACTAAGATCTGATAAGCTGACTTACAACATTTGAATGATGCAAGTTATGTACTGCTCATGGCTTGTTATTCTCTAGATATGCTGGCAAATGATGAAACAGATTTTGAGGATGAGTTTCAAGTTGATGATGAAGATGATGATGAAGATCCCCAAGTAGTTCTGAACTCTCTTGAGTATACTTGCTCTTTCTTCTGTTTTTATGAAATGCATACACTTTCTACAAAAACTGAACCATTTCTATTTTTGTAATCTTCTATAGGTCGGTGATGGAGGTGGGGGAGGAGGGATCTCACTTGCTGGAACATGGTGGGATAAGAAAGCATTGGCAATAGCAGCAGAAGTCTCGCTTTCATTTAATGGAGACTTGAAGATATATGCATTCAAAACCTCAGCAAATTCTAGCATTCGCTTGCGGATTGAGAAGATGACCAATAAGTAAGGATAATTGAGCATCATCATTTTCATAATCAGCCCCATCTCAATTATTTGGGATTGGCTTTATCAACCCTTATTTTTCATTTATTTTACTGAGTGCTGTCCCATATATTTAACATATTTATTGCTCTTATTTTTGAAAAAATTTTCTCCATCTTACCTATTCTTTTCCTTTTTTTTTTCCTTCAAATTCGTTAACATTAATGTTATCTATCTATTTAATGGTGTGTTTTCTAGCTTTAACTTATTCAAACTACTTAATTTTATTTTCAATTATCTTATTTTCAATAGATCCAATGTGTTTTCTAGTAGACTCATTCCTTAAATATGTTTCAGTGTATAATTTGAGCAAATATGTTCAGTGAAGGATACTAAATGCATGTTTATAACGCAGAGCATGTGTCATAGTACTCCTTATCAATCTGATACCTTTCTAGGGCTCCAAGAAGGTGTTTAAGGAAAGGTTTAGCGGGGAGAAATGATATAGCACTCAATTAGGGTTAAAAAAAAAATGATATAACACTCAATTAGGGCAGAACTCAGAGATGCAATATCTAAAAATACACAAACCAAATCAATAGTCCCTTCAATCACCCTTTACATATGAAGTCTTCAAAGGGAAATATTGAGCCAGGTGCAAACAACTTTGGTGCAGGCTAGAACACAGAATTCAAGACCTCTCCCCTATTTGGACATAGCAAGTTTCATCTCTTGTTTACTATTGTTGTTAAAAAAAAAAAGATATCAGCAGGGCTAATGCTAGTTTGTCCCAACCCTCCCTACCACAATAAAATAAAGAACTTATTGTCCGAAATTGTTCAATGTTTGGAAAACTTGCTTGAAAAGAAGAAAAAATGTTTTGTTGCCTAAATTCGGTGATAATTTCACATTAAATAAAAAAATAAAAAAAAAGAAAATTTTGGGAAAAGAGAAACCAACTGACTCGGACATTCAAAGCTCAACAGAAAAACAATCGAGAAAGGAGTAATTCAAGATAAAAATTCCAGTATTGTGATAGAAACTATGATTTCATGGGAAAATAAAATTAATGCTCTAATAACTAAGCCCTACACTTTGAAGAATTCGGACTGGGTCCTGAGTAAATTTTAAAATAAAATATTGAGATTAAAATATGAATAATTGACTTAGGATATCACGAGCCTTTTAATCTTCTGCTAAATGATGGGGTCCTGACTTTGAAGAAACTATAATATCTCAGAATTCATTTTAAGAAATATTTGAGAATTATTAGTTGAGAGAGTTTAGACATTCAAAATCTTTAAAAGAAATATGCTTCACTAGATATATTCATTCTCAGCAAAAAAAGGGAGCAATAGAAAAAATGATGAAAAATAAAATTATGTGAACAGTTCCCTGCGAAAAAAATTGAGGTGAGCATAGAATAAAAAATTATTGTTTGAATTCAGACATTCAAAATCCTTAAATTATGTTTTATCAGATATAATAATTCTCAGCAAAGAAGGGGGAGAAGATAAAGATAAAAAAAAAATTGTGTGAAAATTTTGATAAAAAAAATTGAAACGAAAGAAGAGTCTTCCTGGGAAGAAGCTTGAGGTGGGCGCATAATAAAAAATGGGTGTTAGAGTACTTCCCTAATTAATAAAACTTAAAAAACTCCTTTGAGAAAAAAAATCTTCTGATATTATATTCATGTAAAAGTTAAGTGATATTGCGTCTTTTGGTTGACTATTAATTGACTCAGAAATATCTTTGAGAATTAAAAATATTTTAGTCACATAATCAAAAGTTTTGAAATCTGCTTAGGCTCAGAAAGAAAGAATTGAAGTAAATTGTTATGTTATTACCAATTAATGAAAATTTTACCATGAAGTCATATCTTTCAATGCTAAGAAGATTCGACTCCAATCTCAATTCGAATAACGTCAAAATGATTTATCAAGACAATGTAAACAACTTTTACAAAATCGGTATAAAGAAACGATGAATGCTACGAGCGGAGCTACAAAGTTGTAGCCTTTCGAGCTATAATGTCCTTAGAGATAGTACATCTTTATTTGTACTTGAAAGAATATAGTTCCAATAGTACCTTAAAGAACGTGTTATTTTCACATCTACCCCCAGTCAATGGACGGTACTTCGAGGAGTACTATGCTTCGCAGCGTTTCAAAGAAGTCTCGTCCTTCGAAACACTGGTGCAACACTGGTCCAAAATTGGTTCCACATCCTAACAAAAAGAAAAAAAGAAAACTCAAAATTAAATCAAAACAATTAAAAATCAAAATTTCAAATTTCAATTTCGACCTGGTCAGGTTGAGTATCCTCGACCCATCACTAGCTTCACTTCTCTCGGCCCGACATTTCCTTCAACAGGAATTTTGGGTCCTCTTTCTCCCGCGCAAAAGGTTAGTTGGCTCTATCTATATAGAATCGCGCTCTTCTTTACCTTATGTTCGGTGTGAATAAGTATTGGCTAATTCTGTTGATATGGAACTACACTTCCTTTCACACGGATATTTTTTTCGATCAACTCTTGAGTTGGATATGAGTCCCTTGGTATCCCTTATCAATCTGATTTCTTCCTATGAACATTTTCCACAACTGTCCTAAATTCCACAAGTTCCATAAGAAATTCACAAATTTCCCACAAATTCGCAAATTCAATTTTTTGCGGAGTGGAGTATGACCCCTTCAATGGATGTTAAGGCCTCCGACTCCTTGCCTCTTAGGTTGGATGTAAAGCCCCCTAAATGGATGTTAAGGTTTTTCTTCCTAATGTGGTTTTTCATAAATTTAAATCTTTGCGGAGTGGAGTAAGACCCCCTTCAATGGATGTTAAGGCTTCCGACTCCTTGCCTTTTAGGTTGGATGTAAAGGCCTCCGACTCCTTGTCTCTTAGGTTGGATGTAAAGCCCCCTAAATGGATGTAAGGTTTTCCTTCCTAATGTGGTCTTCCATAAATTCAAATCTTTGCAGAGTGGAGTAAAACCCCATTCAATGGATGTTAAGGCTTTCGACTCCTTGCCACTTAGGTTGGATGTAAAGTGCCCTAAATGAATATTAAAGTTTTCCTTCCTAATGTGGTCTTCCACCAATTCAAATTGCTGCTGAGTGGAGTAAGTCTCCCTTCAATGGATGTTAAGGCTTCCGAATCCTTGCCTCTTAGGTTGGATGTAAAGCCCCCTAAATGGATTTTAAGGTTTTCCTTCTTAATGTTGTTTTCCATAAATTCAAATCTTTGCGGAGTGGAGTAAGACCTCCCTTCAATGGATGTTAAAACTTTCGACTCCTTCTTGCCTCTTAGGTTGGATGTAAAGCCCCCTAAATGAATGTTGAGGTTTTTCTTCTTAATGCGGTCTTCCATAAATTCAATTTTTTGCGGAGTGGTGTAAGACCCCCTTCAATGGATGATAAAATGCTTTCGACTCCTTGTCTCTTAGGTTGGATGTAAAGTCTCCTAAATGAATGTTAAGGTTTTACTTCCTAATGTGGTTTTCCTTCAAATTCAAATTTTCGAGGATCGGTGTGAGACCCCTATATGGATATTAAGTCTTTCAATTTTTTCAAATTCAAATTTCGAGGATCTGTGTGAGCCCCCTATATAGATTTTAAGGCTTTCGATTCCTTCAAATTCAAATTTCCGAGGAGCGGTGTGAGACCCTCTATATGGATGTTAAGGCTTCTGATTTCTTCAAATTCAAATTTCTTAGGAGCGGCGTGAGGCCCCTATATGGATGTTAATGCTTCTGATTCTTTCAAATTCAAATTTTCAAGGATCAATGTGAGGTCCCCTATATGGATGTTAAAGCTTCCTATCCCTTCAAATTCAAATTTCCGAGGATCGACTTAAGACACTCTAAATTGATGTTAAGGCTTCCAATTCCATCAAATTCAAGTTTTTGGGTCGGAGTGAAGATTCCAATTCCTTCCATAATTTTTCACAATTTATCCACAAATTTTCACATACATGACATCTTGGGTTGATGCAAGGATTTCGATTCCTACCTACATGGCGTTCTAGAGCCGACGCAAGGATTCCGACTCTCACAAAATTTCATACATTTCTACATACCACAGTACAAAATTTCCCACAAATTTAAAAAAAAATCAAATTCTAAGGATCAGTGTGAGACCCCCTATATGGATGTTAAGGCTTCCTTTTTCTTCAAATTCAAATTCCAGGGTCGGTGCAGAGATTCCGATTCCTGTAAATTCCACACATATTCTACACCTCTCCACAAACTCTATTAAATCACACAAAGTTCATAAACTCCCATAAATTTCCAACAACCCACACAAATTCTACAAATCTTCAACAAACTCAAAACGAAAATCAAATTCCAAGGATACTAGTAAGACCTCATTTGATAGATGTTATGACTTCTGATTCCTTCAAATTCAAATTCCAGGGTCGGTGAAGGGATTCCGACTCCTTCAAATTCCACAAACACAAAGTCAAAGCAAAAAAAAAAATTTTTCACAACACAAGATCAAAAACAAAAACAAATCAAACCGACATTCAAATTTGAAAGCTCAAACTCACAATTACAATTTGAAAATACACTTGCTAATCCTTAGCAGAAACTTTCAAAGTATTTTATTTAAATCCTTAAGTTAGGATTTTCCAAGTGGGAAGCCAAACTCAAATTCAATGTCCGATCTGGTTCGATCTTTAGCCTGTTCTAAACCCTAAACCCTAAGAATTTCTAAGTAAGTTTGCTTGGATAGTTCTTTTGGTTTAGTTGGTCACTTCGATCAACACTAATACACGCGGTGTTTTTGTTCAGCACATCACACCTATTGTGGGTCCATTTGTTGACCTCATTTTTGGTGAGATATTGGTTTCTTTCTCTTAGAGCCTAGGATCTAGTCTTATGACTTTCATATTAACTATCCTAGAGGACTAGTATTTGAACCACCTTACATAAAACTTCAAACTACTTCTTGACACATTTTTGTAAAAACTTCGCGTGAGTGGTCCCAAGCACTCAACTCTTAGTTGTAAGGGCTAAGGACCAATATGTGGAGGGCCCCAAATTGAGTTCCCACATGATTTAAAGGCCTTAGGGAAGCCCTTTATGGTTTGGCCATGCGCGCATCCACGTATTTCACACTACACATTTACTTACACTTGCACCACATACACTTACAATACACATAAAAGCCACAATTCACATCACCAGCACTTGCACACGCTTCATCGTTGACCAAAACTAAAAATAATTTTTACATCGACCAATTACGAATCAATATTCAAAGAAAACAAATTTGACGCATGTTTTGGCCCGTTTGTCGAAAAAGTTGTCCAGACGACCCCAGATGATGAAACGGACTTCGCGAACTCGTTTGGAACGTCGATTTTAGCTAGGAAAGACACCCATATTGCTATGGTTCCCCGCATGACCAAACGACATGAAAATCGACACATGTAAATAATTAATAAAAAAAGAGGATGTTTGAAATTCAAAATTCAAAACGACCTATTCATAACTCCCGTATCAATTGCAGTTAATTGGATTTATGAAGAGCCATTATTTTGATTGAAATCAACATTATTATTTTCTAAATTGAGGTACGTCATGGAAATAATTTGATTTCCTCACCTCCTCAAGCCTATTTATTTGGCTCTCTACCCACCGAAAAAAAAAGGAAGCTCGACCTCCCTATTTCTTGCGACCAAACCTCCGCCTCCTCCATCTTCTCCTCCTCTCTCTACCGTCCCCTTTTCTTTTCTTCAAGGCCTACCTAGCCGAACCCTTCTCTCCCTCTCCGACTATATACATATATCCCCTCTCGCTAAAGCAGAAAAAGAACTTTTCCCTTTCCTTGGTGGCTTCCTTGCCATTGGTGCTCCCTCGCCGCCGACCTGCCCTCCAGCTCCCGCCGTCAAGGTATATTTCTCTCCCTCTATAGCCGAAGCTCTCTCATCTCATACACTCGGGCTTCTTCCTCCTCTCATCCGATTAATCTTCGACATAAGCATTTCTTCTCCTTCATTTAATTAAATGGTATCAGGTAATCCAAGGCTTTTCAGCGCATGTGATTGTTTTCTATATTTCAAATCTCTATCAGTAGATTGCATGTTTTGGTTGGGGATTCAATACCCTATTTTCTTATTTCAAAACTTGCAAAACCCCTAGGGTAGAGAACAGTAGAACACCTGGTTTAGGAGATACAATGCGGTAGGCCACTGATCAAACAAGTTTATATGCTCACACGTGAAACCTTAAACCCGAAGCCGCTATAATACGGAGCTTGGAGCCAGCTTTGTGGGCAACACGACGAGGAGCTCGGAGCAAGCTTGGTGAGCAACACGACGAGGATGCAAGCAAGCGCATAACAACTTCAAGAGACTCAAGCACATGGAACAAAGCTACTTCAATTAAACCATTCTCTAGATTTAATCAACATGATCGATAGGACTTCGAGGTAGTTCTTCTAACACGACGTAAATCCTCACACCATCTTTAGGCTTCTGCATCACCGTGTTGTGCAGCATAAGTCCCAACTCTATTTCGGTTCTGAGATTGTCATTCGGTACGACGTAAACACTCATATTTTTCTAGGCTGTCTACATGATTGAGTATCATGTAAGTGTAAGCCCTAAATAATAAAATTGACATGAGTGAATACTAAAATAACATCATTCTCAAAATACTAAACCCAACAACATGATAGGTTTGGAAATTACCGAGGTTCTCCTTAGGATCTGTGACATCCCCTATTTTTTTTTCTTTGGACTCTAAATCAACTGTTCCTACTTGAACCACTATCATTTGACTTTTCATGTCCTGCCGTGAAAACCTGAACGTTGAATTCTTGAAAACTAGTACCTCTGATCATTATCAAAAATTTTCTTAAATGACTTTGTTCATTTGAGATGTAATTAACTATAGAGACTTACTTTTATAGGGAATTTAAGAACCCATGTAAAATAAACCTTATAAAATATTTATATTAGATAGGGAAACTTGTCAGTCATACATAAAATGTTTCCAGACCTAACAAATGTCATAAATCATGTAATTTATATAGCCGTGCTCACCGTCGAGTACTATGCCAATCTCTCGATGCAATGTATTACCTGTGGTGTTGTGTTCAGTCGTTTAAACTACTAGACTTATGAGATCAGTTCGGTCTCATATTTTCCAAAATTAGAACACTAATTTCAAAAATCAAAATTATATAAATATTAAATTTAAATCATTTATTTTTTCAAAAGAAAAAAGATGACCAACAGGGCAGAGAGGGGCTTCCACCACCTATTCCTAAGCAATATACAAATGCACCACTTGCGAAAGGAAAAATGATACAACACTCTGGTAATATATAAATCCGAGATATAATCTATATTAACATACAAATCAAATTAAAAGTTCTCGCAATCAATTTTTATATGTGATATTTATATTAATAATTAAATTAAACCCTAATTAGAAGAAAATGAAAGGAAATAATTCAGAAAAGATAAAAAAATATGGTTGATTAATAATAGGGCGAAAAAATCCCGAGGAAAGTTTCATGGGATGGGATTCCTGTGCAACCCGTCTTGTGATCGCTATAATCGAAGAAACAGTGATTTGCTAGCGCGTCACTCATTCTGCTGTTCCATGGGTCCCTGGCTCTCGCGTCACAATCATTCCATCTGTTTGTAACACCAACTGTTAAATTTTTATGGATATCAACTGTAAATAATAATGTTACATGCAAAATTGTGGCATGGATAATTATGGAGATCAATTATCAGACATTCCATCTGTTTGTTACACCAACTGTTAAATTATTATGGAGATCAAGTATAAATAATATTGCTACATTCAAAATTGTGGCTTGGATAATTATGCAAATTTTAATCATGTAAATGTAGTTATCATTTCCATATATGCTTTGGCACTGGTAGAATATTCAACTTCGAGGAATTGAATTCATGCACTTTTGCCAGCATGTTCTTTGATCAAGGGAATTATTAGTATATCAAATTCGTTATTTGAGAAAATCATTACAACTTAACCCAAATATAATACATCATCAAGCCATAGATGTATAAACAGTAAAATAATCGAGTCAGGCTAGTGAGACTAGCGATGAGAATCTATGAAAATTATATTCAACGATTTTTCAGTTAGGAACAAAACAGAATGTGCTCTCTCCATACTTTGATCCCGATTCTTTAATGCCTTGAACTTTTATCAGTTGTGCTTAGTTTTATTAATGAAAATTTTCTACTTATACCCGACTTAAAATTGTCAAAAGTCATATGCTTATGTATTTAATTGAGGACAGTCAGTTAATCTGTGAAAATCTTAGTTCCCTTTATTATTTAGCAAGAGTAACATGCAGTATCTGTTATTCTTAACATATTTTTGGAATATCTCTATGCAATAATTTTCACTGTTAAGTTCAAAAAAAATTGTAGATATGGTTCTCCAACCATGGATGACATTGAGGCTTTTGCTTCTGCCTATCGGCTGTGCTTGGATGAAGCCGAAGGTACTGGAATGATCCCGAAGGATATATCTTTGGAGGTACTTTCTATTATTCATTGCCAAGCTATTTTTGCTATATCTTGCTCCATCTTGTGAAGATTTTAGAGGTTTGATGCACAATGCATTTTCAAACAATCACAGCAAAATTTATGGGAACCTTGAGCTGCTGTAGCTTTGTAATTTAGATTGCCTGGTTTATTGAACTTACATTGACCAATTCTGAAATTTACAAGGGCTTATTTGGCAACTTTATGACTGTTCAACTTTTACGTTGTTTGGCGCAGAAGTTCAATCACTTGAATTATTTCATTTATTTGTGAGTAAGCCTAAAGTTATGGAGGATGAATCAAAGGGGATCAAAGCTTGCTTCAATAAATCAGCGGTCGAGTCGATTTTCAACCCCAAAACTTAAACCTATGAGCGAGGATTAGTTATTTAGTATTTATATGCCAACCTAAATTTTTTGGCCTCTCAAATGTAGTATTAAACTCAATACCCCAAGAACCTAAACAATTCCTCTCGCAGTTTTCCACTTTGAAAATGACTCCCTCTTAAGCGATGATTTTCAATGCCATTGCACATCATGCACTGAAAGTCTATTCAATTACATGGAGTCATTGTGAGAGTCACTCTTTAAAGTTGCTCAACTATAGTAGGTCGACATGATCCATAAAAGCACAAATTATTTGAACCATCTAATTGTAACCAATCCTTCTGTTTTAAAACTATTTGAGGGAGGATGAACGACATGGGACCAAAGTTGGATCCAATATATGATCAATCAAGCCTATCTTCAACCCAAAGGTTAACTTTATTTGTGAGGACCAACCACTTGGAATTTTATACCAGCACATTTTGGCTTATTCAATGCGGCTGCAGCTTTCTATCAAAGCTACTCTATTTATTGTGGGGGAAAATAGATTGAAGCTACTATGATTATTAAGAAAATTTTCTTTTTTTAAAGAAAAAATTGCATCAGTTTTCTTACAACTATCACATTCTAGCAGATTTGGTTGTCAAAAATTGTTTTTCACTATGAAAATTTCTGAGAAGCATTAAGAAAATTTTTGCCAAACAGGGTTC
>JXCR01023675.1:0-13539 GCA_002079205.1 Phalaenopsis hybrid cultivar
CCCCCTTCCATGTGAGGGTTGATGCTTTATTTATAGTGTTTTGGGTGCAATTAAAGTTGTAATATGATCCATTTTGATCGGACGGTCCGGAGAGCTTCCTTCAATCAGACGATGTTTGATAGACATTTGAGTGTCTTAACGATGTCGGAATTGAGCAATCTTAGGCTTGTTGAATTCGTCTTACCGAGACGCTCGATTCAACTATAAAATCGCTAGATTTGATACTCATTTGATCTTCCAAATGCCTCTAGAAATCCTTCAAGTGTGGTTTAATGATTTGATTCGGGCTTGATCTGACTCAGATTGGACTAGTTTTTATATCATTTGGTCTGTTTCATCGAGCTGGTCAGTTTGACTGTAAGTTTGCTGAAATCAATGCTCTAGATGATCTTTTATCAAAATTTAAAATTTTCCTACTTAAAATATCATCTCAAGATTCGTGTCGAATGATGAAAATTTGTTGGTGACGTATCAGTATTGATCATCATCTAGCTTTCAATGCATATTGTCATCACCAACCATTAATATAAATGTCAATAAGTGCCTTCAATATTAATGAAAATGTCATCAGCAACAAAATTGATGTCAATCATTGATACGCATCAACATTTATAGATGCTAATAGTATCATCACCCACCATCAACAATATTGTTAAATCAACATTTTTATCACCCATCATCATTAAAAATGTTGATGCATGTCAATGTTAATATGGTAATTGCTCAACATTGATAAGAACATCAATACCTACCAGTGCTAATAAGCTTGTTTCTTCTTATCAAAATTGTTTTGGCACTCATCAGTACGATTGTTTACTTTTCTGAATGATAGTGGCATAATATTAATAAAGTTATTACTCAATATTGTTATTATTATTGACACCAACCATTGTTAACAACATCATCACCTAACATCAACATCAATACCAATGCCTNATATAAAGTGATCAATGAATCATTATTAGTCATCTAAAGCATTGTTGGAGAATTTTAGTGAAAACTAATTAAAATATGATTATAAAAAGTAATATAAACCCTTATTTTGCACAATAAATAGACCAAAAATTATAGTGATCTTATAAATTTGAAGAATCTTCAAGCCTTGCCCATCTGCTAAGAATGATGATGATCATTGGAATTTGTTTTGCTTGATTGTTACGTCTTCACATTACCATCTATTATCAGTGTTATCACATAAAGTTAGAGATGTTGTTGTCAGTATTTGATGTGTGCCAAAAAATTCGCAGCGGTAGAGTAATGGATTATCGTTTTAGCATTACATGAGGATTCAACACACACTCAGATGAAAGGGGAAATAATCTGTGACAACACCAGAAGTTTTTACATGGAAAACACATAAAAGAGAAAAAGCACGGGGTCTAGCCCAGTTGTAAATATCCATTATACGTTGATGATTACAGATGTCTGTTGTCCCACAGGCGGGAAAGAGTTACTAGCTTTCCAAGTTGCCACGTCGATTGATGACGTCTAGTCAACGGTGGTCGATGAAGGTCGGTGGTGATCGACGGCGGTTGACGACAATCAATGACTATCGGCGGTGGTCTACGGAGGTCAGCAGTGATCGACAACAGTCGACGGTGGCCGACGGCGGTTGATGGAGGTCAGCGGTGGTCGACGACGGTCGGTGGTCGACGATAGATGATAGAGGTTAATGGAAGTCAACGGTGGTCGACGATAGTGAACGGTGTTTGATGGAGGTCGACGGTGGTTGACGACGTTCGGTTGTGGTTGAGGACTCTCGGCGGTGGTCGAGGACGGTCGCTGGTGGTCGATGCCGGTCGGCGGTGGTCGATGACGGCCGGTGGTGGTCGACGATGATCGNAATTATTAATATTTTTCATTGCCCATAATGTCAACATGAACGATCAAAACTAAAAAAAAATATCCATTATCGAGAACAACACCACCACCCTTTGTCCTTTATCGGATACTTATTAGCACATTTTTAGTTTTTATTCCCCCTCTTAAAATATCTCCAACGTCCTACAACTCTTCTTGCTCTTATTGTGAAATACATCCTTCATGGTTTATGTTTATAACATTACATCAAAACTTTATCTAATTACGAAGAATGTTATTTCTTTTAACATATGTGGACACTAGTGCAATGTCTCATAGTGGAAACTAAGTCAGATTACATGATTTTTCCCTTTTTTGGATTATATGTATATATAGAAAGAAATTGCACATCTCATAACATAACCTTAATGGTTTTTTTAAATCACAATAAGCAACTTGTATATACAAAGATCCTCTATTGGGTGTGCAAACTCGTGTGTGTGTTTGTGTGTGTGTAATATTTTTATATATGTTGTAAAAAACGGCGACAATAAAGTGAAAATGGATCAAATTTTGGTGGATCGGGTCTCCACATTACCCAACAATTCTTCTACTTAGAGACTGGGACACTGACTGCAACACTTACTTTCCGACCTACAGCTCACCTACCTCCCACCTACCACTCTCATGGTTTTTATAAATAGCCTCTTTTGGCTTAAAGGCGAAGGCAAGCAAAGCCAAGCCAAGCCAATCAAAGCAAAGTCAAGCCAAGTCAAGCCAAGCCAAGCAAGTCCAAGCCAAGTCCTCTTGAGAGCTAAGAGAAAAAGATGAAGAGAGAGAGAGAGGAAGGTAGAGAAAAAATAAAGATTTTCTTATAAACGTCGAGGCGCTCGACAGTGTAATTCCTCGAAGAAATAAACTCCTCTGCAACTCCATGGATGTAGGCAAATTTGCCGAACAACGTAAATCTGTGTGGCGCTCTAGAATTTTTCTGCGTGCAATTTTACTCGTTCAATTTTTTGCTTTATTGCCGTCATTTTTTCACAACTACTGGTATCAGAGATGAGACTTTTCTTCAACTCAGGAACGTGTTTGACCATTTGTAAAGTCCATTTTCTCTTATTAAGGAGTGCAATATCAACATCTCCCACCCCTACCACGTCCAGAGTTTTCCCATCAGCCAAATATACCTTCTCAAAGTTACCTGCAACATAATTTCACGTTAACTCTCGACAGAAAGATGTATGGAAGGAAGCCCCTAAATCTAATATCCAGTCATCAACAGAACTGTGAACTGCCAGAAATAGTGCATTCTGTATTTCCTCAGTTACAACGTTAGCATCATTATTCTCCTTCTTCTTAGGATTCCTGCATTTCCTTTTTATGTGGCCAGCCTTGCCACAATTTCAACAGGTTGTCTGCTGACCGACTTTGATTTTGATCTTCCTCTATTTGAGTTCCTGCATGTGATCTCCCTCTGGAATCAACATTCAACGCCAAACTTGAACAAGAAGCCTTGCCAGAATCATTCTGCGCACCTCCTCAGCCAAAATCTGATCACAAATATCATTATATTTCAACTTAGACGTACCTGCAGAACTACTAAATGTCATCCTCATGACTTCCCAGCTATTTGACAATGATTACAACAATATCAACACATGTATCTCATCATAAAAATCAATTTCAACAGATAAAAACTGATTTGTGATAGTGTTGAAATCATTTAGGCGTTGAGCAACAGACACACATTCTGCCATCTTCAATTTGAATAACTTTTTCAGTAAGTGCACCTTGTTATTCGTCAATGGTTTTTTATATTGTTGACCTCACTTTTGGTTGAGGTCTAATTTTTTCTTTTTAGTAGCCTAGGGTCTAGCCATATGTCTTTTCTATTGACTATTCCTAAAAAATTAGAAAAGGAAACCCTCACAATTAGAAATTCCAAACTTCTCTTTACTCAACTTGAAGCTCTACATATCGATCCTAACCTCTAGCACTTACTATGTGGGGTCATTATGAGGGAGCTCAAGGAGAGTTCCCATAGGACTGTTTGACCTTAGGGCTGACCATGTGTGTTGGTCTAGAGCTAAGGCACTCACTACAATCACCTCACTCACAATCAGTCAGCACCCTGAACCCAAAGAAATTTCTTGACTTTAATTCCTTAATCCTTTGGGAGACTTATGTAGATGGCCCCCTAAACCCTCTGGCCCTAAGCTAGGGTTTAGCTAAGACCAGTACATAGATGACCCAAATGGGGTTTCCATTGGTCCATGGGTTATTTATGGTGGTTACCAGCCCAATTCTACCAAAGATACCCAATTTGGTCTTTTGCCCCAAACTCCCCCAAATTACCTAAGTACCCTTGAAACCTTAAATTTGGCCAAAATTCCCAAATTTACCCAAAATATCCAATTTTTTTCAAAAGTCATTTCAAACCTTTTGAAAATACCCAAGTTACCCAAAATCACAAAAAAAATTGTCAAATTACCAAAATACCCCGCCCTAGCCCAAAATTCTAAAAATTCAAAAAAATCCCAAAAATTCTCAAAAAAACATTCCAAATATTCCTAATTTCATTTTTCAACTACCGGATGACCCAATTTGGCCAATTTGATCATCTTTGTCCAAAACCCCCAAATTGCCCTTAAAAGGCCCAATCTCTCCAAATCCACCTCAAATGTCCATCAAATTGGTCCCAAATTCCGCAATTTCAACCCTAAACATAAATTAACCCTCCATGTGACAAATTTAAACCAAATTCAAGCTCAATTGGCTCATGCTTTGAGCCCAATTTTGATCCAAATCAAAACCCCCAATTTTAGCCCTATGACTTTGTTCCACCAAATTGAACCCCATGGCCTACTCCATTGGTATCAATTTGAATCCCAAAATATTCATAACATTCCTAAACATCAAACTTGACCTTAAATTGGCCTTGTTGAAGCCTAAATTTCATTTAATTTCAACTTAAGTCAAAAGCCCCAAATTTTGCCCCAAATTGGCCATGCCTCTAAATTTCACCCAATTGATTGCCTTAACCCCAAAATTGGCACCCAATTCATATTGAAAACTCTTCATCACATTCATATTGACCATTATCAACAATAAATTTGGACTTAGCCCTAGCATAGTCCTATCTATAGTCAAACATGCCCAAATTCACCAAAATTCCAAAATTCTTCAAATTGACCCTCTAATTGAGCTCAAAATTCTTTCAATCCTTCACCAAAAATGTTCATTAAAATCATCTACATCAAATGCATCAATCAATTGGGCCAATTAACATGGCTAGCCTAGCCCAAAATTCTTGGTCATTTGCACCCACTTGGACCCATGCATCAAAATTGACCTATACATGTCAAATTGGTCAAGGCAATGCCACCACAACCAAGTCTTGGACCCTATTGACCAAGCCAAACCCCATAGAACCACCCAAATAAGATATGGACCAAGGGATCCCCAAATTAAGGGATTTCATTCCATATTTACTTAAGCCAAGGATATTGCCAAAATTAAACACCAACTCATTTAATTGTTGTGACATATTCCCCTGGCTCGCCTGACGTCCTATCCACCTCCCCTGGCCTGGCCGGCCGGCCTAGTGGCCGGAAAATGTCCAAACCGAGAGCCACCCCCATGGAAACAAACTTGATTCAAACCTAGAGGCCACCTCATCCAAATTAAATGCTAGAGCCTCTCTACCCTCCACCTAAGCATCACTTTCGCCCCCTAATTGGCCATGACAACCACCCTTAAGACATTTTTTTATAAAATCCCACCTCCACGATCATGGGAGGTGTGCTAAAAATTTCTCAGAGAGACCCCTCCGAATTACTCCTAGAGCCTCTTTGAGACCTCCTTAGTGCAACCCAACCACCACATTGCTCTGAATTCCCTTGCCAGAGTTCAATTTTTGAGCTCAAAACCTTGTCAGAGACAAGAAAGAACTCTCCACACCTCTACACTACACCAAAATAAAATTAAACACACCCACACCTTCACCACATTGAAAGAAGGAGAAGCCCCATCAAATTCCCCTTTTACAGAGCCCCTAGTATAACCTTAGACCAACACCTGAAATCGAGCTTGGTCCAATTCATACCTAGGTTTTTCACCACAGCAAGAGGCTTAATCCCTAGCCTCCTTGAACCTCCATGAACGTGCCAAGAACCTCTGATCGAAGCTTCCCTTCTCAGAGCAAATGTATTGACCTCCTCCTCCTCCCGAGCCTATTTTGATTCTTCATTTGATTAGGCTTAAATTAATTGTTTGATTACCGTATAGATGTGCTCGTCACACTTAGATGAGCATTTAGAAACAAACCACACTTAATTTGTTTAAGAAATGAGTGAGATCTTAAGCTTTGAAAATGGATGGTTCTCAGGCTAAGGCATTGGGGACGATGACGGGGAGCCATCCGATCGCGCTTTTATCTTATCAATGGACGAGATCTAGTAGGACACCGCCTTCATACATGAACTGAGGGTCGAGTCAGCACTGAGGTGGATGGTGGCATTGAATGGGAGCGCGCCACGTGGAGTTTCGGAGCCACCGTAGTTTGACATGGCACAACGTGTTTAAATAGATAAATAAGGTATTTTCTGATTTAAAGAAATAGCCCTAACTTTAAAAATCCATGTCTTGTGTAGGAAAATCATAAAAATAAAATAAAAATACTTTCTTGCTCAGTGAACATAGGAGAATAATGGGGAAATGATTTAAAATTTATTTGATGCATATTTTATTTTTAATTAATTAAATATGGTTTTGAGTCTTTTAATTCTCCATGCATGTAGACATCTCACCATGACTTAAAATTTTGGCATGTTGTTACCTCTATCTTAGGGAACATCCTCTGATTTTTCTAAAGTCAGAAGATATCTTTAGACAAAGATCCATATTTTCTAAGTTTATGACCATTATTCGCATAAATTAATCATAATCATTAGCATATTTCTTAGAAAAATCTAAGAAAATTTTTAAAGGTTTGCTATGACCAGAGAATCCTTTGGAAAATATTTCATGGGTTAAGTCATCAAGAATGTACTTAATTTCCATTAACCCTAAAATACAAAGAAAATTAATGTTGGAAAACATAAAAATCTAAATGACTTAATTTTTAATCTCCACTGTGATTTAAAGTTCAGATAACTCCTCATAAAAATTTCAAAACATTTGGAGCTCATTTAATAACTCAAATTGATTTTTCAAGTTAAATGTTATTTTTAACACTAAAATAATTTTTAACATATAAAATATAACTCAAAAAATTATAAAAATAGGTTTTTGGAGTTCTTTATGATCAAAGGAATTTTCTTAAAAAAAGTGGTAATTAAAATAAAATTTTCATTTTTAAAGCCTATTTTTAATATTTAAATAATTAAAAAATGATAAAAATCACAACAATAATAAAATTCATTGAAATGTTCTAAATTATTTCCTAAATACTTAGGAACATTTGGAATATTTTTCCTAATTTGTAAGTGAAGATATTGAATTTTAAAGCTTAAAATAAATTTTAAAGGCTAAAAATGGATTTTTACTAAAATAATTATAAAAATTCAATAAAAAATTAGAAAAATATGAAATTTATTTCTATGGGTTCCTTGATATCATAGAGATTTAATAAAAATATAAAACTTAATTTTCCACATTTAAAATATTTTATAATTAATAAATACTCCATAATTTAAAATAATTATTATAATTCAAATATAACTCAATAAATAATAATTTTTTTCCCCAATGTGTCTCTAGTCTAATTCTACCTCTATTAAAAATTATAAGGGATTAGAAATTTTCTTGGTCAATTTATGTAATTTTCTTTGAAAAATTTTATTTTTGCATTAAGATAAATATGTAAATTTAATTAAATTTTTAAAAATCATATTTTCTCCTTTGATGTCTTAATTGACCTATGATTTAGGTGGGATAAAAATTCTAAAGTCATTTGAATTGAATTTGACAAATTATGAAGTGATAGAGCCTTGAGGGCAAAAGTGAATTTTGGAAATTTAGCCTTAATTAACATTTAGACTTAATTCAAGAAGGGAAAAGGGTAATCTATGATTTTAATTAACTTATTTGGATGATTGAAATATAAGGGGATTAATTGGTAGAAACCAATCTCACTTGTATTAATTAAATGATAAATTTGTATTTCCTTACATTATTAAAATTTGGAAGTCTATTAAATTAAATGATCTTAGACTTAGGGTATGACTTTGAAAGTTGATAACCCACTAATTTAATACCCCTACTTGATATTCAAATGACATTTAAGTGTTTTGAAAGTGAATAATCACTTAAAATTTCAACTTCTTTAAAAAATATCTAAGACATCTACCTAGGTCTAAAGGGTTTAGTGGTGACTTAAGCTAAATCAAATTTAGTTAAATGAGGATTAGAAAAGTGAACATAAAATTTAAACACCTTTAAAATACTACAAGCCCAATTTAAAAAGTTGGCTAAGTATCATGATAACATTAACTTGTCCCTTTAAGGGTCTTCAACTACATAATTCTCAAATTAAATTATAAGTGATAGTTACCTTACTCTTAAAGATAATTGAAATATCAATGTTATTTGAGCATTAAAGGTATTTACATGATGGATTATTAAGCAACATTGTAATTTTAAAATGTTTATTGAGCATTAAAGGTATTTACATGATTGGTTATTAAGCAACATAGTAATTTTAAATGAGCTCGAGACTTTTCATCAGGTAGTGAGAGGGAAGCATGGATCTGCTTCTTCCTCTAGACCTGTTGGATACCTCAGAGATCTACTAAACTTAATATGTCTTGCTTAACAAAAATCATCCTTAATCAAACTAATAGGGACCCACCAAGATATGACTTAGGGTTGGGTAGGTCACTAAAACCCTACTTTTTGCTTCACATAAAATGTTCTAACATGCATTTTTAGTTTCAGGTGGTAAAATGAAAAGACTCACCACGTACGTTTTTAAACTTTACAGCATTGTCTTAAGCTTTCCTACACTATTCTTACTTACCTGCATGTATAAAAAATATAAAACTTGCATGTTAAACAATGATGTCACCTTGCATGAAAAACTAAAACTATCAGGATAACCATAAAACCAAAACCAGAACCAAAATTAAAATCAACCAAGATAAAATTTACCCCCACAACATTCAAAATATAAGACAACTCAAAATTTAATCACAAACATCACACAAAACAACAACTTCAACTATTCGAAATATAAAACAACTTAAAATTTAATCACAAACATCACACAAAACCACAACTTCAACTAAATTTAAATATAAAACAGCTCAAAATTTAATCACAAACATCACACAAAACTACAATTGCAACTAAATTAAGACGTCTCTATCTGATGATCGAGAATCCCTCAGAGGAGGTAACCTACGGTTGCTAACGAGGCTTCCCACAGTCTAGATGATCAGGAATCCCTTCGAGGAGGTAACCTACGGTTGCTAACGAGGCTTCCCACGGTTTAAATGAAAGTATGGAACTCATTAAGTTGAGTTTAATAAATTTATTTGGACTTAGTGAATCCAATAAAAAATAGTGGTGCCGGAATGAGGGAACCGTAGGATCCTAACCGGTGTCGTTCTAATCAACTTTAACATCCCCCATAAAATTTAAAGAACTAACACCATAAGGCCACCTGATTTGACATAATAACTGGACACCCTAGAAAATTTAAACTCGTCACGGCAAGGAGCTTGGAGCTAACATGGTGGTTAGCACGACCATCTTCAACAGCAAAACCTGTCTTCCCCAGCTAAACCAATTTCCTTTCCTTAAAATTAAACAACTAAGACATAGGACTTCGTGGTTGTTTGCTTATGCAACATAAATCCTCACCATATTTTTAGGCATTTGTATAGCTCTGCTGTTAAATATGAGCCCTAACTCGTCTTAGGATTTTGATGTCGTCGTATATTATGATTTGAATCCTCACATCTTCCAAACTATTTGTATGATCGCTTCACACAAATGTAAGCCCTAACTAAGAAAATTGGCAGGATGAAACACCTAAATATTTCTCCTAAAACCGAAGCCAAACATTAGGATAGCTTGGGAAGTCACTGAGGTTCTCCTCTGGATCCATGTGAAGCCAAACATTAGGATAGCTTCGGAAGTCACTGAGGTTCTCCTCTGGATCCATGACATCCCCTAGCTCTTCTTCCTTTGGATTCTCAAACCATAGAGTAGACTGAGAAGTCACTGAGGTTCTCCTTCGGATCTGTGGCATCTCCTTAGTTCTTCCTCCTTTGGACTCTACAAAAAATGTTCCAAATTTGAGCCATTCACGTTTCACTCCTTTTTGTTCGATTTCGTCGAAAAGTCCTATCCTTTGCCCCCTTGAAGATAATATTCCCTGATTTTTATCGAGAATTTTTTTAGATGACTTCAGTCATTTATGATTTAATTAACTATAGGGGCTTGCCCTTATAAGAAGCTCGTCCGAACTCAGCTTAAAATAAACCCTATTTAATTCTTCAAGTTAAATATGAGAAATTGTCGGCAAATAAAATGTTTTCACATATCAAACAAATGTCATATATTTCTTAATTTATTTAATCGAGCCTCATCCTCAAGTCTTGTGTTTATCCCTCGGGATAAATACAGGGTTTGAGGTACATCGCTCTTTCATTTAAACTATAAAAAATATGGGGTCAGTTTGATTTCATATTTTTCTAAACTTAAAAATCTACATGTAAATAAAAACGTCCTTCCGAAGGGGCTAAGTGATTTCGATTACGGCGACCGACAGCTTCTTACAGGAAACTCCTTAACCAAAAATAGTGCCGACACATACATACTTGATAAAGCCGCCATGAGATCTGCAGTGTTCCTCTCCTTGATGACGTTGTGGGCAACCGATCTCGTCAGGGTTAATCGTATAAACCTCAGAACCTGTCGATCCAACAGTTTCCATTCCGCCTCGTCCATCTTTTTCGATCGTTTTTCCAGTAACGGAAGATGAAGTTTATTCTCATAGAGGTAATCATCTATCTGCATCCTCAAATAAGTAAAATTTGTGTCATTGAACTTTTGGATCCCCAATGTCATCACTTCGTTTCCACCCATCGTTCTTCCTTAGATTCAAACCCAAGCTCTGGTACCAGTTGTTGTGAAAAACGATGACAATAAAGTGAAAGTTGGAAGGAGTAAAATTACACGTAAAGAAAAAAACACCAGAGAGACACACAAGTTTACGTGGTTTGGCAAATTTGCCTACGTCCACAGAGCTGCAGAAGATTTTATTTCTTCGAGGAATTACACCGACGAGCGTCTCGACATTTACAAGAAAAATCTTTATTTTCTTCTCTCCCTTCCTCTCTCTCTCTCTCTCTCTCTCTCTCTTCCTCCCTTTCTCTTAGCTCTCAAGAGGATTTGGCTTGGCCTTGCTTGGCTTGACTTTAAGCTAAAAGAGACTATTGATAGAAATCATGATAGCGGTAGGTGAGAGGTAGATGAGCTGTATGTGGGATATGGTAGATGAGCGGTATGTGAGAAAGTAGGTGAGCGGTAGGTAAAATTCTTAATTAGGAGACTAATTAAATTTTGGTGGACCGAGTCTCACATTACCCAACAATATATGCTAATTTATTGGGATTGCTAGCTTTGATAAGTATTTAACATGCAATGTAAACACATCATCATAACTCTCATTAAACTTCTAACGTGAATTTCTCTTTCAATTTGAGAAACTTAGGGTCTGTTTGGGGCAGCTGTGACTTATTGAATAATTGTTGATAAACTGATTAAAAATAATCTGCTAATAAGCTAGATGACGTGACTATTACAAATTTTTCATAAGCTATCAAAGCGCCACCGCACCGAATAAGCTGCCCCAAACCCTTAATTTATTGAAAGAGTTGTTCTAAGTCCTATTGTGTGAGAATACATATGTTGTAATCTTTAGAGGGGTAAGTCAATATTCTATTGCTACAAATATTTGAACTTTGTCCCGCTGATAAAGTTTAGATTGTTGGACCATTTTACTAGTGCAAAAAATCATAGAACTATTAGTGTCCTTATAGTATATTTTTGAAATTGGTGTAGATTTTATTATTAATTTCATTTGTGAGAAAATGCTTGCTAAGTAGCCATCATCAACAATAAGAGCTAAACTAGAAAAATGCTTGCTATCTTCAATTATAAAATCAATCAAACCTTCAAAGAAGCTAATAAGTTGTCGATGTTATCATAAATTAGGGCAGTCACAGACATAGCACAAAATTCTTAGGCATTAGCTTGAACTTGAGCAACAAAGTAATGCATATTTGTATGACGATAAATATGTTTTTAAATATGTAGTAAGCCAAGATAACAAGTAAAATATTTCGGAAGAAGCGATCGATGATCCACCCATTCAGCCATCGGTCTATAGCTTGCTCTGAGAGAGAGCAAAGGAGGCCGTAGTACTTGCAGCATGTCACGACCTGCGAGTACTACTGACCACGTACGCCTTTCTCCGTCTCTCCTCTGCCTGCATGTGAAGGATCGTTGGAAGAAAAGGGCAGATCAAATGCCACCTCTCCTTCCATATCTCCCGCATTTATTTCCAACGTCCAAAAAGAAAGATATACTACCTCTGCAACCTTTTGGACGTATGTAGTCTGGATTAGAGCACTCTAAACCCTAAAGACTTGACCCATGAGAGGTCTAAAAGGTACCGCAGTGCGTGGATGGTTACACTGCTGGATTAAGGACCACCTAAGGCATCAGCTTAGCTGAAACTACAGCACTAGCTGGCTAGCTCTCGTTACAATCCATGTACGTAGTACGTACTTTATTTCTTTTTTTTTTTCTTAAAGAAGCACGTGGATATCATCTCATCGATCCGTCATATCTACTCATAACCATTCAATTCCTTCGTCAATTTGTAAGTGCTCTACCACCGAGCTGATCAACACTAAGCCTTGTCGTCTTCTCTTGAGACTGATGCTTTACTGTATGCATGGATACGAACTTATCGATTTGGCAACTCGGTTTGCTGTTTCTTCCCTTTTTTATTTTTTTATAGTGGTGGAAAATTGAAGGTAGTGCCCAAATTTGCTATATATAAAGATTACAAAGAGATGAAAGAACAAAAGAATACATTAACAAACAAAAAAGCTGAAGAAAAAGGACTAGAATGGCAGAGCAAAATGGCCCAGCATCCGCTAACGCTCCCATGTGTGGTCAACGGAGTAAAGAGTACAAAATAAACCGATCAAACAGTATTTCCGGCAGAAGTATAAATCAAAAGTTTCTGTAGTAAACAAACGAGTAATTATACATAAAAAGTATGTCAATATTGTTCCGAGTACAGTCTAGTCGTATAGAAGAGAAAGTACAGTGAAAGAGGGCTTGCCAACAAAAAAACATGAAGCTCACTTTTCTTACTGAAAATATTAAGCGTGAAATGGAGGTTCCCTTGAGAAGCTTTACGGACGCCAATCACATCATCATCATAGAAAAGGTGAGAGATGGGAGTGTTGCCAGTTAGTTGAACAAGTTCATTTCCATTTTTGACAATGTTGGAAATTTGTTGATGACTTATCAATCATGTTATTAGAATTTTATTGATCAAGTAAGAGGGAATGATCATAGTAGTGGGGAGCTAGCGCATTACAGAATGAAGTAGGAAAATCATTCATACAAAGTGAAAATAAGAAACCTATAAAGTTTTTATCTAATGGGATAGTCAGGTCTATATTTGCACCAGATATAAAAAGGCCCTTT
>JXCR01023695.1:0-26527 GCA_002079205.1 Phalaenopsis hybrid cultivar
TGTAAAAAGTGAAGTTTAAGTGTCTTAAATACATAGGAATTGAGTGGTATGTATGTAATTCTACCTTTTATTTATTTATTTATTTATTTTTGTGCTGGTCTTAGATTCAAATTGTTTATTTCTTCTTAACCATTTGATTTAGGGCCATTGACATACATACCACCAAATTTCTATTTGATAGTTTTTACAATGTTTTCAAAGTAAATTAGTTGGAAGCTTCCTTTCTCTTATTTCCAAAAGGTTAGTTGAAAATGAGTTTGTTTGTACATTAGTGACAAAAAATGGTTGTTACTTACATAAATAGGTCTCTACAAGAAATCTATCACCAAGAAAAATGGGCCTCGAATTTGGCTTATGAGCTATTTGGTTTGTTGAAAAAGAAATGCAAAGTAAAAAGAATGTATTGTATTTGAAATATTTTATAGTTGTTTGGTTCATTATAAAATAAATACAAGACTTTGTATTTTCTTGTTTGATTTTAACAAAAAATAAATTCAATTTAAAATAAATCTATTGAGGTGGGTCGGTGAGTAGTCAGCGGCGTCAGCCTCACTTTACCCAAATTCATTGAATTCCAAATACATTGAAAATAAACTAAAAAGTGAATTCCAAGTACATTGGAGTTTTATGGTGCATTTGCGTACCTTCCAATCAAATGTTTCAATTTTTAGAACCCCCGCAAAAGATGCAGTGCACTCCTTTTGCTGCGACTAAACAAACCCAAAAAGATTGAAGATTACTGGGAAATTGTATTAGGTTTTGGAAGGAATCGAGCTTTGACTAAAATCAATGAGTTGACTAATGAGCTTGTATCAATTTGGATTTAACTTAAATGGAGTAAACTTGGATCGAATCAGGCCAACTAGAGATCAAAGAAAAATTTATATTTATGCCTATTTTCATGTAAGAATAAATGCACGTCTAATGGATATTGTATAATTTATCTATATCGTGCTTGTTGTTGGTTTGACTAAGAACTATCTTAATTAACTGAATCGATCTTGAATTGAAATAAACAGGACAACTTTAACTTAAATCATGATCAAGTCAAGCCACATTATGGTAATGTTGATTCAACTTGAGATCTGTTCAAATCGACTTACGATTTGGCATGGAGATTAGATTTTTCAAACCTAAAGAAAAACATTGACAATCCATGATTTCTATAGGTTCAGGTCCAGTCCCCTAAAGCTGGAAAGGATGATGCAATTTCTGGCATTTTGGAGAAATCTTATAGAAGCCACAAATGTTGAATCCGTGCCTTCGTCTTGCAATTTTGTTTTGGAGTTGTTCTGATACATAAAGAAATTGTAAATATGGTCCACGTAAGAAATGATTATGTTTCCTTAGGGTCCCATGTCCAATAAGAACCCCATGCTTCATTAGCCCATACTGCTTTAAAAAGAATGTCTATGGTGAAAAAGATAACTAATTACACGATAACTCCAATAATCCTAACTCTAATACTCTAGTTACATATAAAGATAACTAAGACAATGCAAGGATATAAAATCTTATTTGAAACCAGTCTTATTTTCTTCTGAAAAGTTATAAAAACTTCTTCAAAACTCCTGTAGCCTGAAAATAAAGACTTGAAATCTTTGTTATTGGCAGAGGATGATTGTCAACTCTTCTAATGTTATGATAAACTCTGGAAGGAAGGAATCTTGTAACTCTTCATTCTTCTTACAGTGCAAGACCCTTTGTTTGTTAAATAGGCACAAGAGTTTCAAGAGGGATGGTAACTTCTAATTGTCCTAGTTATATTTTTCAAGCCATATGTGCAATTTAGANTTTTCTCCCTTTCTGTTTTTCCGTTGCAACCTCTAATCTCCCTTTTTTCTTCGAGATTTTTAGGCTTATTTTGGCATCCGTGGACCTCTTTCCAATCGGTTGTTTGAATTGGTGAATCAGAAGAGGAGCGATGGCATGCTCATTTATGAGGATCTGGTTATCTCTAAAGTTAGTTTCTGCTTTTTCTCAAGTTGAAAAAGAAAATCAAGTAAATTTTATTGATAGATATGTCGTGGATTTCTCCTGTGTGATAGGCTGTGTATGAGAAAGGTACTCCGGATGAGATTGACGAGTTCATTTACGAGTTATGTGATGTTAATGGCGATGGCCTCTTGGAAAGGTAGTTCTACTAAATGCCTTCTACAGAAGTTGCTTCCTATTTTCAATTACATACATACCACCCAATTCTTGTATTTACATATGCAACACCCTTTTTTTTTAACATTTATACCACCCAAATCTTTCATATCATATCAAAAATGCCATAATTTTAACTTTTAAAATGTGAAGTACACCTTTTTATGCATAGGTACAGTGCCATATTTGTAAAATTTGAAATTCAGATGTTAGATATGTAAATACATAAGAATTAAGTGGTATTTATGCTTATTATTTTACCCAAATTGCTAGCGAATAGTGAAAATTTTTCAATTTTAGGTTTTAGAGGCTTATCATTTTGATGGATTAATTTTACTGGTATTTCAATCTATCCCTTAACTTTTTTGTGCAGTTTAATCTAGAGAAAGATCACGATTATTTTTCGGGGCATTTGCATACATACTGCCCAATTCCTATGTATTTATATATCTAACACCTAAACTTTGCTTTTTTACATTTACACCATCGAAATCTTTCATATCACATAAAAAATACCTCTATTATAACTTTAAAAAATTGAATTTATTTTTGTTTTTTTTGGCATAGTTAAGGAGGCATATATGTAAAAATTGAGGTTTATGCATTAGATATGTAAATACATAGGAAATAAGTGGTATGTATGTAAATCTTCCTTTTATCATGACATCAAGCTGAAATGAAGTATTTATTTACTTTGTTCTTTTAGTTTTTGTTTTGCACTTGGAAGCTCTCCACTATTTTCAATTTTATCCATTTATATTACTTTGCAGTGTTTTGTCATGTTTAAGCTGGGATTTTTAATAAAGGCCAAAGTGAAGATTAGAGGTAAAAAGAAAAAGTAATTGAAATCCTAATGATGAAAGGATAATTTTAGGTGTGATCTTGAAGCTGTTTTGGATTCAATCAGTGATGCTGTTTTCAATCCAAAGAACACTCAAACAGCCTTGGGCTCATCAAAGACTTCCATGAAAGCATTTTTAAGTTCTGCAGAATTTTCACAGGAAGTTGAAGGAAAAGCTGGGAGTTTTATGTCCTTTGCTGATTTTAGAAACTGGTGTAACCATAAACCATCTGCCAGAAAGTACCTTGGAAATTTGTTGAAGCCACCGGATGCAGGTGAGTTCATTTTTGATTTTGGAGCATTTACATACATACCGCATAATTCTTATGTGTTTACGTATCTAACACCTAAACTTTACTTCTTACTTTCATAGCACCCAAATCCTTCATATCAGATAAAAAATACCACTATTTTAACTTTTAAAAACGGGAAATGCAACTTTGTATGCATGGGTAAGGTGGCATATATGTAAAAAGTGAAGTTTAAGTGTCTTAAATACATAGGAATTGAGTGGTATGTATGTAATTCTTCCTTTTATTTATTTATTTATTTATTTTTGTGCTGTTCTTAGATTCAAATTGTTTATTTCTTCTTGACCATTTGATTTAGGGCCATTGACATACATACTACCAAATTTCTATGAATCTACATTCTAACACCTAAACTTTGCTTTTTACATTTATGCCACCTGAATCTTCCATATCACATCAAAAATACAGTCATTTTAACTTTTAAAAAAAGTGAAATAGACCTTTTCATACGTAGGTAAGGTGGTGTGCATGCAAAATTAAACTTTAGGTGTTAGATATGTAAATACATAAAAACTGAGTGGTATGTATCTAAATCTTCCTTTGATTTATTTAGAAATTGTGATAGTTTTTACAATAGAAGGGTTTGTTCGATCTGAAACATTTTGAGTACCTCCCTTTTCTTCTCACTTAATGTTTTCCAAGTAAATTAGTTGGAAGCTGCCTTTCTCTTATTACCAAAAGGTTAGTTGAAAATGAGTTGTTTGTACATTAGTGACAAAAAATGGTTGTTACTTACATAAATAGGTCTCTACAAGAAATCTATCACCAAGAAAAATGGGCCTCGAATTTGGCTTATGAGCTATTTGGTTTGTTGAAAAGGAAATGCAGAGTAAAAAGAATGCATTATATTTGAAATATTTTATAGTTGTTTGGTTCATTATAAAATAAATACAAGACTTTGTATTTTCTTGTTTGATTTGAACAAAAAATAAATTCAATTTAAAATAAATCTATTGAGGTGGGTCGGTGAGTAATCAATGGCGTCAGCGTCACTTTACCCAAGTTCAGTGAATTCCAAATACATTGAAAATAAACTAAAAAGTGAATTCCAAGTACATTGGAGTTTAGTAGTGTATTTGCGTTTCTTCCAATCAAATGTTCCAATTTTTATAACCCCCGCAAAAGATGCAGTGCACTCCTTTTGCTGCGACTAAACAAACCCTAAAAGAATGAAGATTACTTGGAAATTGTATTAGGTTTTGGAACGAATCGAGCTTAAACTAAAATCAATGAGTTGGCTAATGAGCTAGTATCAATTTGGATTTAACTTAAATGGAGTAAACTTGGATCGAATCAAGCGAACTAGAGATCAAATTCAAATTTATATTTATGCCTATTTTCATGTAAGAATAAATGCACGTCTAATGGATATTGTATAATGTATCTATATAGTTCTTGTTGTTTGTTTGACTAAGAACTATCTTAATAAATTGAATCGAGCTTGAATTGAAATAAACAGGACAACTTTAACTTAAATCATGATCAAGTCAAGCCACATTATGGTAATGTTGATTCAACTTGAGATCTGGTCAAATCGACTTACGATTTGGCATGGAGATTAGATTGTTCAAACCTAAAGAAAAACCTTGACAATCCATGATCTCTATAGGTTCAGGTCCAGTTCCCTAAAGCTGGAAAGGATGATGTGATTTCTGGCATTTTGGAGAAATCTTATAGAAGCCACAAATGTCGAATTCGTGCCTTCGTCTTGCAATTTTGTTTTGGAGTTGTTCTGATACGTAAAGAAATTGTAAATATGGTCCACGTGAGAAATGATTATGTTTCCTTAGGGTCCCATGTCCAATAAGAACCCCATGCTTCATTAGCCCATACTGCTTTAAAAAGAATGTCTATGGTGAAAAAGATAACTAATTACACGATAACTCCAATAATCCTAACTCTAATACTCTAGTTACATATAAAGATAACTAAGACAATGCAAGGATATAAAATTTTATTTGAATCCAGTCTTATTTTCTTCTGAAAAGTTATAAAAAGTTCTTCAAAACTCCTGTAGCCTGAAAATAAAGACACTTGAAATCTTTATTAATGGCAGAGGATGATTTTCAACTCTTCTAAAGTTATGATAAACTCTGGAAGGAAGGAATCTTGTAACTCTTCATTCTTCGTACAGTGCAAGACCCTTTGTTTGTTAAATAGGCGCAAGAGTTTCAAGAGGGATGGTAACTTCTAATTGTCCTAGTTATATTTTTCAAGCCATATGTGCAATTTAGAGGTTTATAGGTAAATTTAGCAAATCTATGTGATAATAATTCATGATTGACAGTTCACTGACAGCGAGTGCATGATTTATACGTGCAGGATCCTACTTAATTCCTTTATGGAGGACTGCTAAAATAAACTTTTTTTTTTATTTAAATGAGTACGGTTCCTTCAAGATAATTAGCATAATAATGCATGAGATGGCTCTGTAAATCTGCAGGAAGATCTGACTGAATGACCCATCANTTGACAGCTAGTGCATGATTTATCCATGCAGGATCCTACTTAATTCATTTATGGAGGACTCTCAAAATAAACTTTTTTTTTATTTAAATAAGTACGGTTCCTTCAAAGATAATTAGCATAATAATGCATGAGATGGCTCTGTAAATCTGCAGGAAGATCTGACTGAATGACCCATCATCCATCGACATCACTATGTTTAAACTCCACCAGATTTAGAAGAATTAAGCAACTTGATAATAAAATCAACCACCCTGATATTTGCAATGTCAGTGAAATTTAGCAAATAAAGTCTTACATCAAGAGCTATTATCTGAGGGCAAGTGATAGCTTTAGCATTGCATTTCAGACCGCTACCACATTTTTGTTTGAGGAAATATTTTTTAAAAATTTTTGTGGTGAGAAACTACTTTTCGCAACTAGAGCTGTTAAAATGTGGCGGTGGTTAAAGAAGTTGTTATCCGACTTTTTAGAAACAGTAAATATTTCTAATAAGTTGCTTTTCCTATCACATTTACAAAAGTTTCAGTCGCCCCAAACGGATTTTAAATGTTTAACATAATGCGGTTAAGCTGATAAAAATGGAATTATGACTAGTTTGGCATGATCGAGGATGAAATTATGCAGGTCAGCAAAAGAAGTATTAAAGCAGACATCTAACAAAGAATTGTTGTGAGGGATCATCATAAAAAATCAAACACACAGAAGGGGTTTCATGATTTTTGGAATATGATTTTGTCATAATCCATAAACCCTCAACTTGCAAAGAAAGGATTGAAGTGAATTGAAATGTGGAAAAAAAATATTGTAGCGGTGATACTGTGCTTAAGAAAACATGTAAAGGGGTTTATGTTCTTTCATCTTTTCTTCCATTTATTTTTTCTTGGATTAAATTCGGATAAAGATTAAATTAATGTCTTAATAGCAAACAAAGAAGACAACTTATTGTTTATGAGCTTATTTTAATTTTTCCATTATTAAACTTCAACTCTTCTGTTTTCTTGTTAATTGTTCAACTGTCAACATATGTCCTTCTAGCCGGTTCTTTTTCGTTCTAAGATTTGGCGACTTTTATAGGGCCGAGACCTTCTGAAATATAATTATTTTATGAAATTTCTTTCTTTGTTTAAATAATCCAATTTCTAATTAGATATTCATCTCTTGGAAGATCTTCATATATGTTGTATTCTGGTTTGGACTTGGGGATAGCTTATTTTTGTATCTTGAAGTTTATTCTCTAGTTTTCTCCCTCTTGGAATGTTGTAGTCTTTTCCTCTCTCAAGTGGTGCACTTGTAGCTTGCCTAGAAGTAGGTGGTGGATCCCCCTTACTATCCATGCCTTGCCGATTCACTATTCTACCACTGTTTTCAGCAGAGACAGCCATCGAGCTCCTCCAATCGCCGGTCCACCTCCTTTTCCCTCCCACACGTCGTCTATTCTCTGTTCTCAACAAAGCAGCCATATGAAATGCCATTGGTTTCTGTTTACAGCAGGGATTGGCTTTCCTTTCCCCTACGGTTCATTGTCACATCAATGGTCACATTGATTATCAATCGCCACTCATCATCCAACTCGCGGTTTCCATCTTGCAACCTCCTCAACACCTTTTGTGTGTTATCACATCGCCTAGGGACTCTAGAACAGTGTCATTTGGTATTTAGAGCTAATCGGATGTTCGCTTGGAAGAAACAAAACGCCATGCTGCCAAGGAGAAATCCTCAAAGAGGTGATCAAAAATTACAATGGAGGACATTATGTGGGAAATTCTCCAATTGCAATAAAGGCTTGTTGATTTTGAAAAAAAAAAAACTGCATAGGTAAGTCATCCACCAAGAAGCTTCCAGTGATGAAGAGCCAAGCAAAGGAGATGATGTAAATAATTTCCACCAAGATGCTTCCAGTGATGAAGAGCCAATACTTCATCGATTTGGCATTGAATATAACAGAAGAGAAGGTGATTTTAGAGTTACGGTGGACCAACTAGATTTTTACGATCGCATGGACCTAGAAGATTTTTTTGAATGACTCTGGACAGTGGAATGAGTCTTTGAGTACAGAGACATACCCATCGACAGAAGGGTAAAACTAATTGCCATCAAATTAACATGTATGGAATGAGTCTTTGAGTGCATCTCTATGGTGGAAAAATTTGAAGCTCCTGCGCCCGCACGAGGGGAAAAGCAAAATTAGTACATGGTTCAAGATAAAAGGGAGATGCAGCTCAAGTATCTACCTGCATGTTACAGACAAAATATGTTTCTGAGACTTCACCACTTACAACAAAATAATCTTTTAGTAGAGGATTATACAGTTGAGTTCGAGCAGTTTATGTGGAAATGTGAACTTGGTTAGATATAGACAATCTATTAGCAATATGGTCCAATTGCAACCCTATATTACAGGATGTTCAAATCTTGGCCTTGGAGGTGGAGAAACAACACCACAACATTAGGTCCACACCGCCATACAAACAGGATTTTATCATAAGATCAGATAGTAAGAGCACACCGACCAGAGTTCTCAGAATTACCACTTGTGAAGAGAAGCTAGCACAGGAGGAAATGATGACTATCCAAACCAGCACCACCAAGATATTCCCAGCCAGAAAATATTTTAAATTTTATGGATACGGTCACATTGCATTCGATTTTCCAAACAAGTGGGTGATTTCTTTTACCGAACAGAGTGCAGTGGAGGAGGCAGAGAGTGAAGGCTCCAAGGAAGAGAAAATGAAGAGGAATACTAGCTACTTTCAGATGACTGTGAGATGCTTGTAGTTCGATAAGTTTTTTGGACCGAGTCTAAGAGGGATCAACAGTGGCTCAGACATAACAACTTCTATACCTGTTGTATTAAGGAAAAGGTGTGCAACCTCATCATAGATGGAGGTGGTTGTGAAAATGTGGTCTCTACGCAGATGGTAAACAAATTGAGTCTCACTATACAAAAAAATTCTCAATTGTACTTCCTAACTTGGTTGGAGGGAGATTTGTGTTGACAAGAAATACCTGGTTGAATTGTCAGTTGGAGATAAGTTGCGGGATATTTTGTTGGGTCGATCGTGATAATATGATTTAAGCACGTTTCATGATGGCCACAAAAATGCCTGCACATTTAACAAGGAAGGGAAGTGGTTTTACTTCAGTCATTAAAGGAGTTAACAGCGATGAGCACTCGGACGAAGATTAGAGCCATTGTGCTTTGTGCCACCTTCCTAAGATTAGCCTTAGTGACTCCTGAAGGCAATGAAATGGAGGAACTAATACTAAGGCAGTGTGACCATTACTGTAGGAGTTTCAGGATGCCTTGATGAACAATATGCGACCTGGATTGCCACTTTTGCAAAAGAATCATCATGCTATAAACCTTATCCCATGATTAGTGATTCTTAACCGACCAACCTATTGGATGTGACTAACAGAGTATGAGGAGTTACATAAGCAGGTTGAGGATTTAATGGCCTGAGGATTAGTTCTCCAAAGCACCAATCTCTGTGATGTGTACCAGCTTTGATTGTGCAAAAAATGGATAAATTATGGCTCATGGCATAGACAATTGGGTTGTGAATAATATCAAAATTTAGTAAATGTTTCATATTCATGGATTGAACAATTTGCTTGTTCAGTTGCATGGAGTCAATGCTTTCTCCAAGATTGAGTAGTGCAATGGTTGCCCCCAAATTATTGTGAGACCAAGGGACGAGTGGTCAGTTGTATGGAGCCAGTCTTTTTCGAACACCGCAGACTGCTTTTTAGGATATATCATTTCAGATGTGTGCATTGAGATGGACCCAACAAAAATTGATTCCCCAATAATTTACTCAAGCACTCGAGTTTCATGGTTTCACTTTTTTAATAGGAGGTTTATTAGGAATTTTAGCTCGATCGCAGCGCAATTGACGAAGCTCCTAAAGTCCAATAAATTTGTGTGGTCAGATGATGCTCAAGCAAATTTTGGTTCTTTGAAGGAACATGTGATGCAAGCTCTCGTTCTCTGACTTCAGATTTCAATCATGTGTTTGAGGCAGAGTGCGATGCCTCTATTGTGGGAATTAGAGCTATGCTAAGTCAAGGAGGGCACCTCATTACTTTATTTAGTGAAAAATTGAATGATTCCATGAGAAAGTACTCTACTTTTGGCGATGAGTTTTATGTCATTATGAGAGCCCTTGGTACTAGAGTCATTACCTAATGACAAGTGAATTTACTATCTACATTGATCACCAAGCCTCGAGATTCTTGAATAGTTAAAATAAGCTAAAAAATTTACATGCCTCATGGGTGGAATTCTTGTCTTTATCTTTGTGCTCAAACATAAGACACTTAGCCAGAATTAGGGCTATTAAAAAAAGTTTTTTGTTCACGAACAGCTCGTGTTCTTCACGAACAGCTCGTGTTTGGGTCGTTCCTTAACAAACAATTTTTTTTAGCTCGATATATAAACGAGTCGAACACGAACAATGATATTTTTTAACATGCCGAGTCTGGACTTGCCCAAGCTCGACTCGTTTACACCCTCAACGGCTGCATGCTTGACTATGGTTGTCAAAATGGTTTTTTGTTTGCGAACAGTTAGTGTTTGACTTGCTAAACAAAACGAGACGAACACAAACAATTTTTTTTGTGATCGAAATATAAAGGAGCCGAATATGAACAATGGTATTTTTTAACTAGTTGATCCCATATTCACTTCTGTTTGACTCATTTACACCCTACTCGTGTGGTCAGGTGGTTATGCATCTTCTATTGCATAAAGTTCGTGCAGGTTCGAATCCAACAACCTATATCTTTTTTTTTCAATTAATTTTAACGAGCCAGTTTTGAGATGAACACGAGCCGAACATGAGCAAGAATATTTAAATCGAGCCGAACATGAACAAGAATATTCAGACCCTACATGAGCAGGTCAGGAAGGAACTTGCTAAGCAAAACATCAAGTATCAGAAAAAAGCCAATAAGTGTCGGAAAGCTATGGTTTTCAAGGAAGGTGACGTGGTATGGATCAAGCTAAAGAAGCAGCAATTTCTTGCAGGTTCATTTAGAAAGTTCAAGCCTAGAGTTGTCCATTCAGAATTGTTAAGAGATTAATAACAATGCATACATGGTTGACCTATTGGGAGATTATAATATTTCGTCCACTTTTAACGTCGTTGATTTTCCACTGTACAACATGGGTCTGGATGTTCTAGGAGACGAGGGTGAAGTCTCTCCTATCTGGGGAGATTGATGCGAGACACGGGACCTTTCCCACGATACCGGGATACAACGGTGTCATCTCCCACGGTCTCGGGAGTCCAGTTGACCGAACGACCGAATTGACTCCCCTTTTGTTATGTTATTTTAATTACTTTCCTTTATTTTCTGGAAGTTTCTTCCTTTGCTTCTTTCCTTTCTTATCCTTTTCTATTTTTCTAGTTTCTAATCAGGTTATTCTCTATTGATAAATCTTTATATATGTTGTATTCTGGTATGGAATTGGGGCTAGCTTGTTTTTGTATTTTGAGAGTTTATTCTTGGGTTTCGTCCCTCCCAGAGCATTGCAGCCTTTTCTTCTCGTATGTGTGTTGTAGCTTGCCTAGGAACGGGTGGTGGATCCCTCTCATTGTACGTACCTTGCCGGTTCATCTTTTGACCACTGTTTTCAGCAGAAAGCCGTTGAGCTCCTCCAATCGCTTGTCTATCAGCAATTCTTATGCATACCTACCACCTCACCTATGCTTGAAAAGATATATTTCACTTTTTAGAAGTTAAAACGATGGTATTTTTTATGACATATAAAAGATTCTGATATAAATGTGAAATGTAAAGTTAGGTGTTAGATATGTAAATATATAAGATTTGGGTGGTATGTATGTAAATGCTTCTTTTTATAGTCATATCATGTGCATAGACTCAACTATCTCTGTCCTCATTTTATATGACTACTTCCATGTCTCACCATCTTCAATTTTCCTCCTTTATTTTTTTCATTAGCTACGCCAGGCTTTCAAGTTCCACATCTGCTTCATCCAGAAAATCTGAGTCCTGAATCCCTGACTCTGCAGAAAGAATTTGCCTGGCATATTGCTGGAGCTCTTTCTCAATCAGAAGCAGTGCAGTGGAAGCTTGTTTATCACAGTGCAATCAACGGGTTCAGTTTTTCAACATTTATGGGCAGCGTTTCGTGAGTTTTTTTATTCAGAATATTTCTTTTTTTTTTCTTGCTGCATGTTGATATTTGCAAATTAGAGGACATTATTGTTGAGAAAGGAACAAAAAAAGCACTTACACAGCATGGCTTCTCTCCGAAAATGATAGCACATTGTTGTTGGGATCTTCATATTCTTAAAATGCAGCAATTGCTTGTTTTGTATGTAATTCAGAATATCTTTCTTATTTATGTCATAAATGTTAGAATGGTATATTTTCAAATGTATGAAAGAAATGAAGCATTTTCATATTATTGGATATCATCAGCCAGCTATTATAACTCACTCTCAGATACAAGTAATTAAAACATTTGATTGATCAGTACATTATGATATCATCTTTGAAATTTAAGAGCTGTTTTGGATCTTTTTTTTTTTTGTTTTTTATTTTTATCGGATGTGTTTATAATTTTACTTGAAATAAAACATATTTGATATATTATAACATGATTAATTATTTTTAAAAACACTTAAAATAATTCTTAAATGTTTTAAGTGTTTTTAAACATAAGATAATTGTTTTTTTGGAAAGAAAATGTATAAACATGCAAAAAATGCACTAAACAAATTTATTTTTAAAATAAAAATAAAACAATAAAAGACAGAAATTATTCCAAACAAGCCTGCATTAGCAATCCTTTGATTTGCCTGGAAATATGTATGCCATTTCCATTTTTTTATCTATAATTTCGTAAATCATTTTCGTTTTAATATTTTTAAGCAAGCTATTGAGGCACCACTGCCATTTTAGATTGTGTGGGACATAATACACTGATCACTTAATGTTGAATTGGTCTTCCAACAAAAACTTGTGAGCAGTTACATACATACCANTTCTTGCTGCATGTTGATATTTGCAAATTAGAGGACATTATTTTTGAGAAAAGAACAAAAAAAGCACTTACACAGCATGGCTTCTCTCCGAAAATGATAGCACATTGTTGTTGGGATCTTCATATTCTTAAAATGCGGCAATTGCTTGTTTTGTATGTAATTCAGAATATTTTTTTTTTTTTATGTCATAAATGTTAGAATGGTATATTTTCAAATGTATGAAAGAAATGAAGCATATTCATATTATTTGATATCATCAGCCAGCTATTATAACTCACTCTCAGATACAAGTAATTAAAACATTTGATTGATCAGTCCATTGTGATATCATCTTTGAAATTTAAGAGCTGTTTTGGATCTTTTTTTTTTGTTTTTTATTTTTATCGGAAGTGTTTATAATTTTACTTGAAATAAAACATATTTGATATATTATAACATGATTAATTATTTTTAAAAACACTTAAAATAATTTTTAAATGTTTTTTAAGTGTTTTTAAACATAAGATAATTGTTTTTTGGAAAGAAAATGTATAAACATGCAAAAAATGCACTAAACAAGTATATTTAAAAATAAAAATAAAAAAATAAAAGACAGAAATTATTCCAAACAAGCCTGCCTTAGCAATCCTTTGATTTGCCTGGAAATATGTATGCCATTTCCATTTTTTTTCTCTATAATTTACGTAAATCATTTTCGTTTTAATATTTTTAAGCAAGCTATTGAGGCACCACTGCCATTTCAGATTTTGAGGGAACATAATACACTGATCACTTAATGTTGAATTGGTCTTCCAACAAAAACTTGTGAGCAGTTACATACATACCACTCAATTTCTATGTATTTACATATCTAACACCTACACTTTACCTTCTACATACACTGCCCAAAATTTTCCTATCAGATTAAAAATAACACTTGATATATATATTGAAGTTTAGGTGTTAGATATATGTAAATAAACAGGAATTGAGTGGCATGTATCTAAATCTTTCAAAATAGTATTTAGTATATAAACTCTTTTGTAATTTCTTAACTTTTTAATTTGTACCAGCGTAGGGGGGCCCACAGTTTTGGTCATTAAGGATGCGGAAGGGCACATATATGGAGGATATGCTTCCCAGCCTTGGGAGAGGCATAGTGATTTTTATGGAGACATGAAATCATTTCTGTTTCAGTTATATCCACAGGCATCTATATTTCGAGCTTCTGGGCAAAATAACAACTTGCAATGGGTAATGATGCCATTTTTCCCTATCTTTGTTCTTTCCTCAATGTAAATTATGTTTTTGTTCGGGTTGATTTTCAAATTTACAAGAATCAACTTTTTGTCTGTTCCTGTTCAACATAGCTGGAAGAATGGGTTAGGCATTTTGGATTTAATTTTGAAAAGTATGATTATGGAGATTAATTGGAAATTTGGATTCCATATTAGATTGTGGGATAGGGACAATTAGTAAGCATTAGCAAATAGGGGCATTTACATGCATACCATACAATTCTTATCTATTTACATATAATTCATGCATGCCACTGAAATAACATCACATGAAATATTTAACCATAACTATCTTATTAAAAATGAAGAACTCCTTTTCATGCATTAGTATATGACACTAGGGTGCCTTATAAGTGTAAATATCAATTTTTTTGTGTTAGATATGTAAACACATAAGAATTGTGTTGTATTTATGTAAAACGTCCCAAGCAAATAAATTAATCACATTTCTCACTATTAAATTTACGAACCATTGATTTTAAAAGGTGTGGTTTTGATATGGGCACAATGTTGGTGCTGGTGGCAATGATGATCAAAGCGACGAATAGGCTTTATTGATATAAGTTCATTGGAACTGGCAATGAACCTGAAAAAATATACTATTAATCTACTTAAAGGAATGATAATTCTTCGTTGTAACTTTACTGGCTCTCTTATTGGAAAAATTATTCCATCAGGACACCTGACGCAAAATTTGCATCTGGAGTCCAGTGGGCACGTGCCACATGACAAGTGGGCCCCACCCCTCTATAAAACACACTCAACCAGTGCATTACAATGGGTCCCACTTGCCACATGGCAAGTGTCCACTGGACTCCGGAAGTAAATTTTCGTCCGGTGTCCTGATGGAATGATCTCTCATCCTATGAATACTTTGAAAACCTTAAAGAAATAAGAATTGTTTGAAGATGCTTCTGTCATTGGCATCTAGTTGGCAAGCTTGTTTTTCACTAAGGCTTGGAATATATCCTTGTTGTTAGGGAGGCTAGTTAGGACATGTAAAATATGAAGGTAATTTAGTATTAGGAAGCATGCGAAGAAATCTCCGAAAAAAAGAATATTATTGATACGCCACAAACAAATTTTCATTATCTTGCACGAATCTCGAGTTATGACACGAATCTCGAGACAATATTTTAAGCAGGAAACATTCAAATATTGATAAAAAGTTATTCATAGCTCTGATTTCAGCAAATTTATAATTAAACTGGCCGGCTTGATGAGATAGACATAATAATATGAAAACTAGCTCAATCCAAGTCAAATCAAATCCAGATCAAGTCATTGAACCACACTTAGATAATTTTCAGACACATTTAGAAGGTCAAACGGTTGTCGAATATGTCTAGTTTATACTCGAATCGAGCGGCTCGACAAGACGAATCTAATGAGCTCAAGTTCACTCAATTATAACATCATTAAGACACTCAAATGCCCATTAAACGTCTATGATCGAGGAAAGCTCTCCGGATCGTCTGATCAAAATTATTCATATTTCTGTATTAATTGCACTCAGAACACTATAAATAGAGTCACATCTCTCTCATGAGAGGGGGCGGAAGTCTGAAAAGAAAGCCTGAGATCTTGAGGAGAAGCTGCAGTTCAGCATCACCACTGATCGTCGTCGACCACCGCCGATCGCATTCGACCATCGCCGACCGCCGAAGACCACCGCCGACCGTTGTCGACCTCCGCCAACCGTCATCGATCACCACCAACCAGACGTTGTCAGTCATTGTTGTAATCTAAAAAATATAGTTACAAATTCCCGTCTGAGGGATAAGGGATTTTTGTAATCATCAATCAATAGTGAATTTTCGCAACTAGGCCAAGCCCCGTGGTTTTTTTCTTTACGGGTTTTCCACGTAAAAACTTCTGTAGTCATCACCGTGTGTTTTTCTTTCATCTGTGTGTGTGATGAACTTTCGTACAACGCTAAGACAATAGTTCGTTACTCAATCACCGCGAATTTTCTGGCACACATCAGTTTGGTGTCGTCTGTGGGAAACGAAGTCCCGTTCGACATTGTCTTGAACTCTAGGACACCGAGCCCCTACTTCTTTTCCCAATGATGTACTTCATCCAACTGATGAGAACCTCCTTCACGTCATGAAGATCTTCTCCGATGCATTTTTCAATGTGGGGGGCAACCTTCACTGCAGTTTCGAAAGGTCGTTCATGTTAACGTCCAAGGCACGACTGTGGTGGGGAAGTCATCTCATATTTCATTCAGATTACAAGTTCACAAAAGTCACTCCTGTACTCGGGGGCAATCATTACCGCAAATAACACTTCCTCTGCGCCCGCTCATCGTAATTGGTTTCTTCTTCAACTAGATAAAAAAGCTGATATCTTCATGACCTGATACATGGGTTGTTTTACAAGCTCACGTGAAAAACTTCCACGTTGAGGGGAAAAAGGATTCGAAAGCAAGCAACTAATAAGTTGTGAAACATTTTTTCTTGAGTATGACTGCAACCATATTTCCAAGAAAATATACGGTTCATTGCAATCTACGCCCTAGTCTCGAAAAACACAGAGCATCTCTGACTTTTTAGGCTTAATCGATCCCTCGGGGACTTGATTTGATCTCTTCCATTACAGGTTACAATCGTCAAGCAAAAGCTTCGACAAACAACCTCGGATATGTCAAATATTCTTGGTGGATTTCCTTCGACCTCTTTCATAACATATTACGGTCGTCAAACAAAAGCTTCAACCAACAACCTAGAATAGGTCAACCATCCTCAGTGGATTTCATATGACATTGTTACGGGTTAATACCGTCGAGCATCTCCAGTTATACAACTCAGGACTAGTCTTACATCCTCAATGAATTCCTTTCAACCATGCTCCTGGAAGTCAATCTCAGAAGGCAAGATCCTATAAGAAGCTACCATGCAGCTAGAAGACGAGCTCAAGAGGGTCTTCACTGAAAAACCTCAGAAGGCTACAAGCCTTAGAAGAATTTTGCACAATTAAGAACTCACAACAACCATGGAAGAAACAAAAAAATTATTATCATCTACAAAATGTTACATCAGATGATTAAAAAGGCTACAAATATCAACATATATTTGTATAAGGGCTACAATAAATCAACTTATCTTTGAACATAGTTAGCTTCGCCTCCCCAAAATTCCAGTACTTCTGATGATCTTCAGGGAGTCTCCAGATATTGCCACCACATGAGCATGAAAATCTTTCCCTCAAAGCACTGTGGGAAAACTACAACTTTTTTTCATCACCTCTGAAATACACTGTAACGAGAAATAAGATCTCGTTGCTTGCCTTCTACGCAGGACGGTGACGACTTTCCTCTTTGCTGCAACTCTGCATCGCAACTTGATACCGCAACTCTACACCGCAACTCTGCGCCGCAACCCTGCACCGTAGTTCGACACCGCAACTCTGCCCTGTAGCTCGACACCGCAACTTTGCGCCGCAACTCTGCACTGAAACTCTTCACCGCTGCCCAGGATGTTTTGCTTCAGAGAAATCCTGTATCAGCTGAAGACTCACCCCTACCTTCTTTCATAACATTGGATATCCAACGCATCGTGTCACTGTGATACTTCGCCAGCACTCTGTCGTGACCACTGACACAACACGTTGCTGCACTACAACGCGTCACCCCGACACACCATCATAATGCGTCACCAAGCCGCAACACGTCGCCGCGACGCACCGCTGCAATTCGTCCCGACATCACAACGCACTATTGCAATGCGTCACCGCGGTGCGACGCACTGTCGCAACACGTCGTCGCGACACACCGTCAAAATGTGTCGCCCTGCCATAATGCGTCGCCGCGACGCACCGCAGCAACGCACTGTTACAACGCGTGACGTCGCTGCAATGCCCCGCCGCGTCGCGCTGCTGTAATGCACTGCCGCAACACGTCGCCACGACGCACCGACGCACCTCTACCCTCTCCTTCAGGCCCCTATTTATAGGCTCAAAAAGAGCCTTGACAAATAAATGCACATTAATATGAAAATCTAAAAAAAATGTGCACGTATTAAATGCTAATAAATAATAATAAATAAAAACTTTTCATTTAAAAAAAAAAGGTCAAATTCTATTAATCTTCTTTTTGGAATTCGAATTCCTCTTCAAATTCCTTTATAAAAATATTATTTATTCTGTTTTAGACAGGATTTGAACTTCCTCTCTCCCACATGAAGCAAAAGATACTAACCAACTAAGCTGGGTTTAATTTTCTATTTATATAAGGATATAAATTATTCTTATGTTAAGTAAGATATATATATATANAATCAACTTTCTGTCTGTTCCTGTTCAACATAGCTGGAAGAATGGGTTAGGCATTTTGGATTTAATTTTGAAAAGTATGATTATGGAGATTAATTGGAAATTTGGATTCCATATTAGATTGTGGGATAGGGACAATTAGTAAGCATTAGCAAATAGGGGCATTTACATGCATACCATACAATTCTTATCTATTTACATATAATTCATGCATGCCACTGAAATAACATCACATGAAAAATATAACCATAACTATCTTATTAAAAATGAAGAACTCCTTTTCATGCATTAGTATATGACACTAGGGTGCCTTATAAGTGTAAATATCAATTTTTTTGTGTTAGATATGTAAACACATAAGAATTGTGTTGTATTTATGTAAAACGTCCCAAGCAAATAAATTAATCACATTTCTCACTATTAAATTTACGAACCATTGATTTTAAAAGGTGTGGTTTTGATATGGGCACAATGTTGGTGCTGGTGGCAATGATGATCAAAGCGACGAATAGGCTTTATTGATATAAGTTCATTGGAACTGGCAATGAACCTGAAAAAATATACTATTAATCTACTTAAAGGAATGATAATTCTTCGTTGTAACTTTACTGGCTCTCTTATTGGAAAAATTATTCCATCAGGACACCTGACGCAAAATTTGCATCTGGAGTCCAGTGGGCACGTGCCACATGACAAGTGGGCCCCACCCCTCTATAAAACACACTCAACCAGTGCATTACAATGGGTCCCACTTGCCACATGGCAAGTGTCCACTGGACTCCGGAAGTAAATTTTCGTCCGGTGTCCTGATGGAATGATCTCTCATCCTATGAATACTTTGAAAACCTTAAAGAAATAAGAATTGTTTGAAGATGCTTCTGTCATTGGCATCTAGTTGGCAAGCTTGTTTTTCACTAAGGCTTGGAATATATCCTTGTTGTTAGGGAGGCTAGTTAGGACATGTAAAATATGAAGGTAATTTAGTATTAGGAAGCATGCGAAGAAATCTCCGAAAAAAAGAATATTATTGATACGCCACAAACAAATTTTCATTATCTTGCACGAATCTCGAGTTATGACACGAATCTCGAGACAATATTTTAAGCAGGAAACATTCAAATATTGATAAAAAGTTATTCATAGCTCTGATTTCAGCAAATTTATAATTAAACTGGCCGGCTTGATGAGATAGACATAATAATATGAAAACTAGCTCAATCCAAGTCAAATCAAATCCAGATCAAGTCATTGAACCACACTTAGATAATTTTCAGACACATTTAGAAGGTCAAACGGTTGTCGAATATGTCTAGTTTATACTCGAATCGAGCGGCTCGACAAGACGAATCTAATGAGCTCAAGTTCACTCAATTATAACATCATTAAGACACTCAAATGCCCATTAAACGTCTATGATCGAGGAAAGCTCTCCGGATCGTCTGATCAAAATTATTCATATTTCTGTATTAATTGCACTCAGAACACTATAAATAGAGTCACATCTCTCTCATGAGAGGGGGCGGAAGTCTGAAAAGAAAGCCTGAGATCTTGAGGAGAAGCTGCAGTTCAGCATCACCACTGATCGTCGTCGACCACCGCCGATCGCATTNAGGTTCTAAGATTTGGCGACTTTTATAGGGCCTAGACCTTCTGAAATATAATTATTTTATGAAATTTCTTTCTTTGCTCATTTTCTTTTTTATTTGTTTAAATAATCCAATTTCTAATTAGATATGCATCTCTTGGAGGATCTTCATATATGTTTTATTCTGGTTTGGACTTGGGGCTAGCTTATTTTTGTATCTTGAAGTTTATTCCCTAGTTTTCTCCCTCCTGGAATGTTGTTGTCTTTTCCTCTCTCAAGTGGTGCACCTGTAGCTTGCCTAGGAGTAGGTGGCAGATCCCCCTTACCATCAATGCCTCGCCGATTCGCTATTCGACCACTGTTTTTAGCAGAGACAGCCATCGAGCTCCTCCACTCGCAGGTCCCACCTCCTTTACCCTCCCACACGTCGTTTATTCACTGTTCTAAAAAAAACAGCCATATGAAATGCCATTGGTTTCTGTTTACAGCAGGGATTGGATTTTGTTTCCCCTACGGTTCATTGTCACATCAATGGTCTCATTGATTATCAGTCGCCACTCATCATCCAACTCGCGGTTTCCATCCTGCAACCTCCTCAACACCTTTTGTGTTATCACATCGTCTAGGGACTCTAGAACAGTGTCATTTGGTATTAGAGCTATTCGGATATTTGCTTGGAAGAAACGAAACGCCATGCTGCTAAGAAGAAATCCTCAAAGAGGTGATCAAAAATTACCATGGAGGACATTCAGTGGAAAATTCTCTAATTACAATAAAGGCTTGTTGATTTTGAAAAAAAAAACTGTATAGGTAAGTCATCCACAGCCACAATGGTGACAACCCAGGCAAAGCAGATGATGTAAATCATTTCCACCAAGAAGCTTCCAGTGATGAAGAGTCAATACGTCATCGATTTGGCATTGAATATAAGAGAAGAGAAGGTGATTTTAGAGTTACGGTGGACCAACTAGATTTTTACGGCCGCATGGACCTAGAAGATTTTTTTGAATGACTTTGGACAGTGGAACGAGTCTTTGAGTACAAAGACATACCCATCGACAGAAGGGTAAAATTAATTGCCATCAAATTAACATTTATGGAATGAGTCTTTGAGTGCATCTCTATGGTGGAAAAATTTGAAGCTCCTGCACCCGCACGAGGGGAAAAAACAATTACTGCATGGTTCAAGATAAAAAGGGAGATGCAGCTCAAGTATCTACCTGCATGTTACAGGCAGAATATGTTTCTGAGACTTCACCACTTACAACAGAATAATCTTTCAGTAGAGGATTATACTGTTGTGTTTGAGCGGTTTATGTGGAAATGTGAACTTGGTTAGATATCTATTAGGATTGAGACAATCTATTAACAATATGGTCCAATTGCAACCCTATATTAACGGATGTTCAAATCTTCGCCTTGGAGGTGGAGAAACAACACCACAACATCAGGTCCACTCCGCCATACAAACAGGATTTGACCATCAAATCAGATAGCAAGAGCACACCGACTATAGTTCCCAGAATTACCACTTGTGAAGAGAAGCTAGCACAGGAGGAAATGACGACTGACCAAACCAGCACCACCAAGATATTCCCAGCCATAAAATATTTTAATTTTATGGATACAGGCGCATTGCATTCGATTTTTTAAAAAAGTCGGTGATTTCTTTTACCGAACAGAGTGCAGTGGAGGAAGCAGAGAGTGAAGACTCCGAGGAAGAGAAAATGAAGAGGAATACTAGCTACTTTCAGATGACTGTGAGATGCTTGTAGTTTGATAAGTTTTTTGGACTGAGTCTAAGAGGGATCAACAGTGGCTCAGACATAACAACTTATGCACCTGTTGTATTAAGGAAAAGTTGTGCAAGCTCATCATAGATGGAGGTGGTTGTGAAAATGTGGTCTTTACGCAGATGATAGACAAATTGAGTCTCACTATACAAAAAACATTCTCAATTGTACTTCCTAACTTGGTTGAAGGGAGCTTTTTGTTGACAAAAATTACGTGGTTGAATTTTCCGTTGGAGATAAGTTGTTGGATACTTTGTTGGGTCGATCGTGATAATGTGATTTAGGTACGTTTCATGATGGCAACAAAAATGCCTACACATTTAACAAGGACGGGTAGCGATTGTACTTTTGTCATTAAAGGAGTCAGCAGTGATGAGCACTCGGATAAAGATAAGAGCCATTGTGCTTTGTGCCACCTTCCTAAGATTGGCCTTAGTGATGCCTGAAGGAAATGAAATGGAGGAACTAATACTAAGGCAGTGTTACCATTACTGGAGGAGTTTCAGGTTGTCTTGATGAACAGTATGCGACATGGATTGCCACTTTTGCAAAAGAATCATCATGCTATAAACCTTATCCCATGATTAGTGATTCTTAACCTACCAGCCTATTGGATGCGACCAACAGAGTATGAGGAGTTACATAAGCAGGTTGAGGATTTAATGGCCCGAGGATTAGTTCTCCAAAGCACCAATCTGTGTGATGTGTATCAGCTTTGATTGTGCAAAAAAATGGATAAAATATGGCGCATGTGCATAGATAGTACATGTTTCAAATTCCTGGATTGGACGATTTGCTTGTTCAGTTGCATGGAGTCAGTGCTTTCTCCAAGGTTGAGTTGTACAATGGTTACCCCCAAATTATTGTGAGACCAAGGGATGAGTGGTCAGTTGCATGGAGCCAGTCTTTTTCGGACACCGCAAACTGCTTTTTAGGATATATCATTTCAGACGTGTGCATTGAGATGAACCCAACAAAAATTGATTCCCCAATAATTTACTCGAGCACTCGAGTTTCATGGTTTCATTTTTTTTTATAGGAATTTTTTTAGGAAGTTCTGCTCGATCACAACACAATTGACGAAGCTCCTCAAGTCCAATAAATTTGTGTGGTTAGATGATGCTCAAGCTAATTTTGATTCTTTGAAGAAACATGTGATGCAAGCTCCCGTTCTCTGACTTCAAATTTCAATCATGTGTTTGAGGTAGAGTGTGATGCCTCTATTGTGGGAATTAGAGCTATGCTAAGTTAAGGGGGCCACTTCATTACTTTTTTCAGTGAAAAGTTGAATGATTCCATGAGAAAGTACTCTACTTTTGGCGAGTAGTTTTATGCCATTATGAGAGCCCTTAGTACTAGAGTCATTACCTAATGACAAGTGAATTCACTATCTACATTGATCACAAAGCCTTGAGATTCTTGAATAGTCAGAATAAGCTAAAAAATTCACATGCCTCATGGGTGGAATTTTTGTCTTTAACTTTGTGCTCAAACGTAAGGCACTTAGCCAGAATTAGGGCTATTAAAAAAAACTTGTTGTTCACAAACAGTTCGTGTTCCGGTCGTTCCTTCACAAACAATTTTTTTAAGCTCGATATATAAACGAGTCGAACACAAACAATGATATTTTTTAACAAGCCGATTCTGGACTCGCCAAAGCTCGACTCGTTTACACCCTTAACAGATGCATGTGTGACTATGGTTGCCAAAATGGTTTTTTGTTTGTGAAAAACTGGTGTTTGACTTGTTAAACAAACGAGATTAACACAAACAATTTTTTTGTGATCGAAATATAAACGAGCTGAACATGAACAATGGTATTTTTTAACGAGCTGATCCTAGGCTCAGTCATATTCGACTCATTTACACCATACTTGTGTGGTCAGGCGGTTTTGCGTCTTCTATTGCATAGAGTTCGTACAGGTTCGAATCCAACAACCTACATCAATTTTTTTCAATTGATTTTAACGAGCCAGTTTTGAGATGAACACAAGTCGAACAAGGACAAGAATATTTAAATCGAACTGAACATGAACACACTGTTCACGAGCCAATTTCGAACACGAGCCGGTTTTAAACACGAACAATTTTGAATGAGCTGAACACGAGTCAAGTCTGGCTCGCTCAAACTCGGCTCGTTTATAGCCCTAGCTAGAATAAAGTAGTTGATGAATTGAGTCATTGTCACTTATTACTCATGATGATGCAGTTTAAAGTCACTGGTTTTGATGTGTTGAAGGGTTTGTATGCGATTGGTGAGCATTTTTAAAATATTCAGATTTAGTGTCAGGATAGGTCGTACGAGCAGTATCACTGATCTGATGGATATCTCTTTTTGTATAATAGGTTATGCATTCCACTCGGAGTTCACTCAGAGATATTATTTTATATGAGTGTCCGTGGATGGAGGGTTAGATATATTGCCAGAGACAAGGCGCTCTCCTTAGTAAAAAAAACTTTTATTTGCTCAGATTGATGCGAGATGTGGAGAGATACTTCGGATAGTGCATGATATTTCACTTGGCTAAGAGTCGAGGATAGAATATCGGGCTTTACAACCCCCTTCCTGTTCCCTAGGCACCATGGTTGAAATTGAGTTTGCATTTCGTGGTGGGCTTACATTGAACATAGTGGAGTAAAGATTTTGTTATGGTTGTGGTAGACCATTTTTTCAAGGTGATGCATTTTCTCCTTGCCATAAGATGATCGATACATCACACATTGCAGACTTATATTTTAGGGAGGTAGTTCATCTTCATGACACACCTTGGAACATTTCTTCAGACAGGGATGTAAAATTTCTCAGCCACTTTTGGAGTGCTTTATATGGTAAAGTATGTACGAAGCTTTAGTTCAGTAGCTCACCCTCAGGCAAATGGGCATACCAAGGCTGTAAACTGCTATTTGGAAAACCTTCTTAGATGCTTTGTGGGAAAGAACATCAAGTAGCGGGATTTTGTTCTTCTTCGGGTGGAGTTTGCCTACAATCATTCTTCTAGTCAATCCACAACCACAATCTCTTGGAGATTGTGTATGAACGGAACCCGCTTACACCTTTGGAGTTAGTCCCACTATTGCCATCTATTGAGCTTAACATTGATGTCGAGATTCGATTCAAGGACATTCAGACCCTACATGAGCAGGTCATGAAGGAAATTGCTAAGCAAAACATCAAGAATCATAAACAAGCCAATAAGTGTCGGAAAGCTATGATTTTCAAGGAAGGTGACGTGGTATGGATCAAGCTAAAGAAGCAGCAATTTCCTGCAGGTTCATTTAGAAAGTTCAAGCCTAGAGTTGTCCATTCAGAATTGTTAAGAAGATTAATAACAATGCATACATGGTTGACCTATTGGGAGATTATAATATTTCGTCCACTTTTAACTCCGTTGATTTTCCACTGTACAACAAGGGTTTGGATGTTCTAGGAGACTAGGGTGAAGTTTCTCCTATCTGGGGAGATTGACGTGAGACACGGGTCCTTTCCCACGACATCGGGATACGACGGTGTCATCTCCCACGGTCGCAGGAATCCAGTTGACCGAACGACCGAATTGACTCCCCTTTTCTTATGTTATTTTAATTACTTTCCTTTATTTTCTGGAAGTTTCTTCCTTTGCTTCTTTCATTTCTTATCCTTCTCTATTTTTCTAGTTTCTAATCAGGTTATTCTCTATTGATGGATCTTTATATATGTTGTATTCGGGTGGGTTTGGAATTGGGGCTAGCTTGTTTTTGTATTTTGAGAGTTTATTCTTGGGTTTCGTCCCTTCCAGAGCATGGCAGCCTTTTCTTCTGTAAGTGTGTTGTAGCTTGCCTAGGAACAGGTGGTGGATCCCTCTCACTGTATGTAACTTGCCGGTTCATTGTTTGACCATTGTTTTTAGCAGAGAGCCGTTGAGCTCCTCCAATCGCTTGCCTATCAGCAATTCTTATGCATACCTACCACCTCACCTATGCTTGAAAAGATATATTTCACTTTTTAGAAGTTAAAACGATTGTATTTTTGATGACATATGAAAGATTCTGATATAAATGTAAAATGTAAAGTTAAGAGTTAGATATGTAAATATATAAGATTTGGGTGGTATGTATGTAAATGCTTCTTTTTATAGTCATATCATGTGCATAGACTCAACTATCTCTGTCCTCATTTTATATGACTACTTCCATGTCTCACCATCTTCAATTTTCCTCCTTTATTTTTTTCATTAGCTACGCCAGGCTTTCAAGTTCCACATCTGCTTCATCCAGAAAATCTGAGTCCTGAATCCCTGACTCTGCAGAAAGAATTTGCCTGGCATATTGCTGGAGCTCTTTCTCAATCAGAAGCAGTGCAGTGGAAGCTTGTTTATCACAGTGCAATCAACGGGTTCAGTTTTTCAACATTTATGGGCAGCGTTTCGTGAGTTTTTTTATTCAGAATATTTCTTTTTTTTTTCTTGCTGCATGTTGATATTTGCAAATTAGAGGACATTATTGTTGAGAAAGGAACAAAAAAAGCACTTACACAGCATGGCTTCTCTCGGAAAATGATAGCACATTGTTGTTGGGATCTTCATATTCTTAAAATGCAGCAATTGCTTGTTTTGTATGTAATTCAGAATATCTTTCTTATTTATGTCATAAATGTTAGAATGGTATATTTTCAAATGTATGAAAGAAATGAAGCATTTTCATATTATTGGATATCATCAGCCAGCTATTATAACTCACTCTCAGATACAAGTAATTAAAACATTTGATTGATCAGTACATTATGATATCATCTTTGAAATTTAAGAGCTGTTTTGGATCTTTTTTTTT
>JXCR01023695.1:39483-51643 GCA_002079205.1 Phalaenopsis hybrid cultivar
AATGAGTTACACACTTAACATTCAATACCAGATGATTAGATAATTTAGACATTATCTACCAACATTTTTAACCAATAATTTAAATAATGATTATATTTTCATCAAATAATCCACAACTCTTCTGGTTTGAATCCAACAACTAAGACATGTAAATACAATCAGGAGTTAAAAAAATTACAGAAAATATAATTTACAAAAACTTAATTAATAATTTGTTCAGCTCTTACAAATCTCATTGTGTATGAATTAGTTATTCATTAAAATCCAAGAAGGAGAACCAAAGGATCATCTGATCATTCAAACTACCATCGTTTACTGAAGGACGTATGGGATATTGTGTGAGAGTGTGGAGGCAAGGTGGCCTCAACTTCTTAGCGGGAACTTGTTAGGTGATAAATGAGGTGTATAGGTATTATGAAAGCAACCAGCTTAATTCTATAACGGAAATCAAGTTAAAGTAAATTAATGGAAATCATTCAAACAACCAACTCTTTCCTCTTTTAATTACAGAGGAGAGTTTGAAATATAATATAGTACAAATTAATAGAATTAGAGATATAATTATAGTACTAAAAATTGTTGTTGATACTAAGATTTTTAATATTATAAGTGTTTATGTTCCTCGAGTACATGGAGATATAGGTTTAAAAGAAAATTTCTAGAATGCCCTATAAGAATCAATCCAAATGATACATCTTAAAGAAAAAAAATTTATTGGAGGTGTGTTGACAACTCAAATAAATAAAAAAAAAGGAAATAAACTAACATTATAATTCTTACATGTTCCCACTCAGTTTAGTGAATAACAGCTCCCGCTGTTTATTTTAGTATTAAGGATTAATTTGAAACTTTTGGGAGGTTTGAATCGAGTCGGTTACAGAAACCCACAGAGACAAAAATACTGATCGTCTTTCTCCCCAGATAGAGTCGAAGTTTTCTTTAGTGATTCTCACGGTACAGTGGTTGTGAGAGCTGATGGAAAAGCATCAATGGGATCGTCGCATACGGAATTTGCGAAGCTCCTTCAAGTTCGAACAGAGACAACTCGCCAGACGCACGAAAGGCAAGGACGAGATAGCTTTGTACGGAGACATATAAAATTTCTTAATCCTCCTTGTACCACACATTAAAATCGAAGTCACGCTCCCTCTTGATCATACCGTGATCTCACCTGATGTTTGTAAATCTGGAATGAAATGGCTTAAAATATTAAATTTTAGATTTTAAAATTTAAGCTTGTAAATCTAAAAAATATAAAGTTGAGATTTTCGGACTTAGGCTTCTAGGGGACAAAAAATAATTTGAATATGAAGCCTCTTGAAATCTTAAAATAACGTCACCGAATTCGCAATATTTTTGCTGGCAAATAGAAGGCGGTCACTTTTTGAAGCCTAAAATCTTAAAAATTTCGCAAATACTTTAAGCTCCAAATTATTTCAAAATTTATAAAAATTTTGTGGTTATATACTAAGTCAAATAAGACATCTTGAAATATGAATCCACTCTTAAGACTAAGGTGAATATCACTTGAGATACCCTTGAGCTATGTATGCTTTAAGATATCTATATAAGCAAATCAATTACACATATTTCAAACAACCGCACATGCTCCAACCAATGTATTGAATGCTTGAATACTAGGTTTGAGAATGCTACACGGGTCAAAATATACACTTAATATGCCCTACAACGTGTGCAAAGCTATTTAAAAATCAACTTGAGCCAACAAATTATGTCTGCATGTGCCCCAACCAATATATTGAATGCTCAAATATTAGGGTTTAAAATGCTGCACGGCCTCATCGAGCCGCCTTATCTATAGGATAGGGTCGTAAATCTCACTTAACTAGTATGATCCTCCTCCTTGTAAGGCCTGGAGTTAACGAGTCTAGTAATTTTAAAATAGATTTTCAAATATTAAAACAAGAATTTACAAGTTCAAATCACCTAGCTCAATCATCCTCCTTGTAAGAACAAGATTTGACAAGACTCATGCCCTAAAAGTTTGATTTAACAAAACTAAATGTCACCCTCATTCAAATATAAAAGTTTTAAAATGCTTTACTCCCCGATGATGATTGTAATGATTAAAGATTTCAACCAAAGGAGTTAACCTTCAAAATCAAGCTTTTCAAAATAGCCAACAAATATGTAAGGAAAATTCAATCACTTATCGCTTTCCACAACAATTTGTCGAGGGTGACGATTTTTTTATTAATTTAAGCTCACAAAGAGTGAATGTAACCTCAAATATATCATTATATTCACAATCAAAGCAATTGCTTGTCAATAAGGACATGGATCGAGTCTTTTGTCTATGTGGTTCTGCCATCAAATGACCACATAATAGGGATTACGACAAGATCCTTCTGATCGAGTAGTTTTCGCCAAACAGACATTATCTTACGATCACGGTCGCAGCCCGTATGTTCCCAAACAGTTTTCTACCTTTTGAGTTGTGAATCATAAGAATACAATTAATTGACACAAAATCTTCTGTTAGCTAGGATCGAAGTAAATTTGACCCATTAGACAAACATCCACCCCAGATCAACGAGGATACATTGGATGATGCGATCCATAACTGCAAACAAGAATCCTTCTATCAAGTGATAAGGGACCGTGACAATGCGGAATGACATAACCATGGGATATTGATCGGGTTTCAACTTCATTCTCCCACCATCCGCTTTAAGCTTCAAGTGATAAATTTAAAACTCAAGTCCTAAGCCTAATGTTATTATATGTTAAATATTCAATTTATAATGAACAACCTCAGTCGAAAGTGCTCTTATGTTATCAGGATGAGTAATTAACTATAGGGGCTTACGCCTACAGGAAACCTCGAACCTCATATCAAAAAATCTTCACAAAATGAAGGTGAAATCTTCGGATAGTTTTTTATCTACAATCCAATCCATTTTCTGAAAATTTGACCCTCCAAAACTCTTTCAAATCAAAATAAAAACTAAATGCAGAGAGTTCTCGAAAAACGATCGGAATTTTCAGAGCCCAAAAGGGGATTTAAATAGACATGTTGGTTGAGTGGTGGAAGATTTTAGAAATAATCATGGTAGCTACTATTTTGAAGGATTAATGAAGAAGATAGAACCATTTTAGATTTTGCTTTAGCATATGATTTAGTTATTGTTAATATTTTATTTAAAAAAATAGATGGACATATTATTACTTATAAGAAATGATCTAATAAAACACAAATTGATTATTTTCTTAAGAGAAAAAGAGATCGTCGAGAGTGTAAAGATTGTAAAGTTATTTCGAGTGAAATTTTAAGTACTAAATATCGATTATTAGTTCTGGATTTTAGACAAAGAGTTGAAAGATGAAGAATACAAGAAAACATTATCATAGAATAAGATGGATGCACCAAAAATACACAAATAAAGTTATTATTATGAGTAAACTTCAAGATTTCAAGATTTGAGATGTTTATGAAGAAGTGAATTCTATGTAGGATAATGCAATAAGCAAGATGTGGCAAAACATATATTTGGAGAATCAAAAGAAAAAAATTTTATAAATAAAAATAGTTGGTAGTGCAATAATAAATGTGGGAGAAAAAAAATAAGAAACTGTGTTATAAAAATTGATTCAAACGTAAAAACTTAAAGAACTGAAAAAAATATAAGATGATCCGTAGAGAATCTAAAAGATTAATTTGTGATGCTAAAAATTATGTTTTTAGTGATATTTATAATAGATTAATACTAAAGAGAATGAAAAATATATGTATAAACTAGCCAAACAAAAAAAGATAAAGATTTAATTTAAGTATAGTAAAGATGAAAATCAAAAAATGTTTTTCTTAGAGGAATAAATTCAACATAAGTATGTGAGTTATTTTGATAAAATTTTCAATGAAGTCATTGAAAATACGATCGACCTCAGTGATCATAATAACGTTACTAATAATAAAACATTTTATTTTTCTCGTCACATTAGTAAAAATAAAGTTTAAAAGGATTTAAAGAAAACCAAGAGTAAAAATTTAGTAGGCCCTAATGATATTCTAATTAAAATGTGAAAATATTCAGGAGATTTGGAAGCTTTTTGGCTTACTAAACTCTTTAATAGTATTTTAAACAATAAAAAGATGCCCGAGGAGTAGAGGAAGAGTATTTTGCTCCCCATTTTAAAGAATAAAGGGGATACAAAAGAGTGTGCAAATTATAGAAGAATTAAGTTGATGTGTCATAGTTTAAAATTATGGGAGAGGTTAATTGAACATAGGGTAAGACGTGATACAAAAATTTCTCATAATCAGTTTGGATTTATGTCGGGCAGGTTTACTATAGAAGTTATACATTTATTGAGAGGTTTGATGGAGAAGTACATGGAGAATAGGGACGATCTACATATGATTTTTAGTGATTTAAAAAAAGCTTACGTTACGATTCCAAGAGAAGTAATTTTGAGAGTTCTAAATAAGAAAGGTGTTGATAAGAACTTGTATTCAAATCATTGAAGATGTGTTTGCTAGAGTTGTTACTTGTGTTCGAACATAAGGAGGATTGATCAGGTATTTTCCTATTTTAGTTGGCTTACATTAGTTATCGGGTTTAAGCTCATATCTTTTTGTTTTAGCTATGGATGTTCTTACTGGACATTTACATGAGGATGTACTTTGTTGTATGTTTTTCGCTAATATTATCCTTCTTGTGGATAAAGACTAGAGAAAGGGTTCAAAAAAACTTGAATTATGGAGGTCTACATTGGAGTTTAAAGGTCTTCGTTTGAGTAGATCTAAAATTGAACACATGGAATGTAATTTTAGTAGCAGTAGTTATAATAGCAGAGTTGTAATTATGGATGATCAAATCATTAAAAGGTGTGATCGTTTTAGATATCCCAGGTCTATAGTTCAAATTGATGGTGATATAAATGGAGACATTAATAGTAGAATTCAAATTGGTTGGTTGAATTGGAGAAATGAATCGGACCTATTATGTGATAGAAAAGTACAACTAAGATTGAAAGGAAAATTTTATAAGATGGCGGTAAGACCTGCAATGCTCTATGGTATAAAATATTGGCCTTTAAAAGAGAAGCATAAAACAAAGTTAAGTGTTGTTGAGATGAGAATGCTTAGATGGATGAGTGGCATGAAACTTAGAGACAAAATGCAAAATGAATATATCCGTGATACGATTGGTGTAGCTCCAATGGACGACAAAATCAGAGTCATCTTAGATGGTTTGGAACATTAAATGCCGACAATATGATGATCTTGTTAGTAGAGTAGATGTTTTAGATTTGAATTGTGTTAAGAAAGGCAAAGATAGACCAAAAGAAACTTGGGCAAATTGAATAAAAAATTATCTTAATCTATTAGAATTAAATGAAAATATGACAATCAATAGAATGCAATGAAGAAAAGGGATTCATGTAGTCGACCCAACCTAGTGAGATAAAGGTTTGTTGTTATTGTTGATCCCCGAGTCCGAAAAGAGTCTTTCATCTGCATGTGCTTTGCTCGGCATGCTATAGAAATTGGTTATCATAAGACTTTATTTTAGCTAGTATTTTTTTTTTTTTTGCATTTTTTTTTATTTAATTTAGTTTGTAATGCTACAAATGCTCAAGAAATAATAATATATTTTTCTGTACGTATTAGACAACAATTAATTAATTAAAGTGTTTGCACATATTAAACATTCAAGAATTTCAAGCGATAAATAAACAGACATTTTTCTACATACTCAATTGATGCAATATGCATACCGTAGGTCCCAAAATTTTAAGCCTTCATGTCCAGCAGTCACAATCAAATTTGAGCATTCCACNATGCATGTGCTTTGCTCGGCATGCTATAGAAATTGGTTATCATAAGACTTTATTTTAGTTAGTAATGTTTTTTTTTTTTGCATTTTTTTTTATTACATTTAGTTTGTAATGCTACAAATGCTCAAGAAATAATAATATGTTTTTTTGTACGTATTAGACAACAATTAATTAATTAAAGTGTTTGCACATATTAAACATTCAAGAATTTCAAGCGATAAAAAAACATGCATTTTTCTGCATGCTCAATTGATGCAATATGCATACCGTAGGTCCCAAAATTTTAAGCCTTCATGTCCAGCAGTCACAATCAAATTTGAGCATTCCACATCACTGCATATGCTCAGTTACCAAAAAAATAATAATAAGAATAAATAATAAAAAAAATAATAATAAGAATAAATAATAAAATAATAAAAAAATAAAATCAAATAAATCAAATGTGAGAGCTTAAAATATCAAAGATCCTAAAAATCTGTGTTAACATGTATAAAAAAAACACCTCTAAGATTAGCCAAAGCGTTAATGTCTTTATGGTAGATTCAACATTCTACAAGCAGCAAGATGCAATGCATGCCATTCAAAATACAACATGACATATGAAAGCCTAATGTAGGAAAAGGTGAGAAAAATAGCATTACTGTGCAACAGATTCATCAATGTACCAAATGTACCACTAAGCCAGTTATNAATTAATAAGAATAAATAATAATAAAATAATAATAATAATAAATAATAAAATAATAATAAGAATAAATAATAAAATAATAAAATAATAAAATCAAATAAATCAAATGTGAGAGCTTAAAATATCAAAGATCCTAAAAATCTGTGTTAACATGTATAAAAAAACAACTCTAAGATTAGCCAAAGCGTTAATGTCTTTATGGTAGATTCATCATTCTACAAGCAGCAAGATGCAATGCATGCCATTCAAAATACAGCATGACAAATGAAAGCCTAATGTAGAAAAAGGTGAGAAAAATAGCATTACTGTGCAACAGATTCATCAATGTACCAAATGTACCACTAAGCCAGTTATTAGCATCACAAGGGATAAAATTGCACGCACAATTACAACAGTCAATTAACTTGTTCATCCCTAGAGATACTTACAAGGGGAAAATATGCTGATATTAATAGAAATAACTATTAAGAGAACCATGTAATTACACATTTAATCAGCATTAAGTCAGCTAATCTAATCAACATTATATCCTCGTTTGTGCTATTGATTATGGAGTTATTTAGGTCAGATATTCAAGACAAAATACCTTAGTATAGTTTATTTGTAGATAAAGGTTTAATAAGTGATGACCTTTTCTAAGGCAACAAAAACTTTCATAAAAGACATGAAACATCTAATCAAAATACAATAAGTTAATGGATCTGAAATTGCTAATTATCAACCAGTACTAATGGATGAGAAAAAAATAATAGTGATGGATGGTTACGTGATATTTAGGTAAGCTAAGGGTGAAAACCTTGAAAATTTTATAATAAAGGGGCATTTACATATATAACACACAATTCTTATGCATTTACATATCTAACAACTAAACTTTTATATTTATATGCATAACACTCAAATCTCTAACATCACATCAAAATACCATTATTACTTGCCTTTTAAAACTGAACACCTTTTCATGCATAGGTTTATGACCCCAGAGTGTACTTGCCAATATGAAAGTTTAAGCATTAGATATGTAAGTACATAAGAAATGTGTGGCGTATGTAAAATACCCTATAAATGGATATAGATGATAATCTAACATCTAGAGTAAATTTTGATGGTTTAAAGAAGTGCCTCAAAGGGTACTATATAATAAGATAATAACATTAAAACTTCAATCGGTAAATATTATAACTAGTGTCAGACAAGCTATGTTATTTAGCAATATGCATATAAATAAAACTAGAGGACTACCAAGGAACTCTGTTTTAACAGTTTTGCCCTTCTTAATATGTTTTTTGGCCTTATTTTGCCAGAATCATTTGAATTTTAATAAACAGTGGTAGAACTTCTATTAGCCCATTATGCCATTCATAAGATAATACTATCACTACATTATTTTTGGCATTTTGTAGCTAAAATCACATGAGCAATCAATTCATAATATAAACGATCATGATGAAAAATGGATTTGAAATGTAAAAAAATCCTAGGTATCAATAAAAGAAATAAATCTTATTTGTCATTAAATTTTTACATTATAACCTAATCAAAATTTTATATTAATCTATGTATCACTTACTTTACATTATTTTTTTTAGAATTTTTTTAATGTAACAATTATTATTTCATCTAATTTCTAGAAATTATATTAGTATGTCATTATTCGTAAAACAAACTTTCTATTTCACATAGATGAGATTATTGAAGATATAAAATAATTAATTCTCGAATATATGATGGAAGCACTGAAAAATAAAAAAAGCAAGGCAATTTTTTTATCTCACCATTTAAGTTTTTCATGTAAAAATTTTTCAAATTTCATCACTTATTTGAAGTACATTATTAAAAATACCAATTTTTTTGGTTCACATTTTTAGCCAATTAAATTGTTATGCTGCTATTAAAATTTTATTTTGCTTGATGTTCTTATAATAAATTCTAACCTATACTTCCCACAATAAGGGTGGGTTTCAACATTCACATGTTGTGAATATAACTGTTTAAAAATTTTAAAGATGTTATCAAAAGCATGATAGTGCATGAAATTTCTCAAATCAATATATATATTTGATTATGCTCATTTTGCGGTTCCAACCCATTTTTTGGCTAAATAAACAATATCACTATTGTGACCAACTTTTGTAACTTTCAAGGATGTAACCACATCAAGCTGAAGCAAGTTTATCTGAGCTACGTGAAGAAAATAGGCAAATTCGGCTACTTCCTTTTCTTTTAATTTGGTGGCAGATTAGTAATATATGCATGTGTCAAAAAATCACAATGATTGGCATATTTGACAGGTCTGAAACTGATGACCTGATCACTCACAAGAGAAATTCATATAATGAGTATAATAAGAAACTTGTATTTGCAAAATATAGCAATTTTGCCAAATGCAGCGAGCCATTAAAAGCTCATAATATAGTGTGCTTTCTGACAGTTAACCCAGATTCAATATATTGAACAATTACCTATCATCTGGAGCCCAAGCAAGAGATCGTATAGGAACCGTGTCAGCAGTAAAGCATAGCAAGGGCTTTGTATCTAGATCATGAAATAATGATGAGTTTCATTAGTTAATATACAAATATTTATAAATCTAAGAATATAATTTGCAATAAAGGTGCCAACAAAATTGGCATGGTTAAATAATAATCTGTTTAGAAACATTGAAGTTCTGACTACTCAAATAATAAAATAGAGTAGCCAATCATCAAGAAAGAAACCAAAAAAGGTTATTTCTTTGAAAGGAATTAAGCACAGAAACATTATAATCTCAATCAGTCAGATTACTTCTTTTCACCTTCAGAGGAAAGCTTTGAACAGAACTTCCACAGGGCAACCTAAGAAAAAAAAACAATTAGTTCCGTTATAACTAAACATTTACATGACAGAAAAACTTTCAAATCGTGAAATTTATAAAATGGAAATAATGATCAATAAAGTGGCTAAGAAAGGAGCTTGTTGAAATATAGTGCATAATGCAAGACACAGGCAAAATGAATATCTGGGTATTCATTTAGTCAACCCAAGCTGAGATTTAACCATGAGTGCCCATGATTTCATCAAGGGGCTAAGGACCATATGGGCCGCAATGTCCAACTGCAAGGCAAATTTCACGGATTCTTATAAAACAAAAACCTATTAAAACAAGTATTTCAATTATTACAAGCAATTACGTTCTAGAAATTCATTTACAAGACATTAATTTGGTGATGCACTTTTATTTTATTGAACATAAGCAATCAATAATGATAAAGTGACCTGAAATTAATGCCCAAAATTGTCTATGAAAGAAAATAAAAACTTTACCGTTCCATCATGGCATCCGGCTAAAATTAAATCACGAGAGGCTGAAGGAGACCACTCCAATGCAAGAGGAATGCTGTATAGCAAAGTGATAAAGAGCTATTGAGGTATGTAATATTAAAAGACTGTAGGGAATGAAAGTAAAAGCATATTTGGTACATGTTAAATCAAAGTTCATATGCAAAATTAGTCACGATAACAAGCCCACAGAATTTTCCGATAGATCGGTATTACTTCTCAATATGCAGCAAATGTGGAATAAACAAACATTTGCTGGTGAATTTCAATTAGATGCGTATAGATAAATTCACGGATACAAATAGACAAAAAACACATAAAAAATCTAAATAAATATGCCATTTCTTGTGAGCGATCAACATTTACTTCGATGCAAGTACAAAAAAGTCGTGATTGAAGACATGTCATCGGATATGAAACTAAGTTCTACAAGAATTCATATTTTTTGAAGTAACAAATTGTCATTACAAGCCAAACTCAGCCACATGGGATAGAATCTTGCTTGCAACAAGGTCAATTGGAGCATGCAACAAGCACCAATTGAATGCCCGATCTACCAGTACACATGACATACATTTTCACAAAAAGAATTTAAGACAAGCTTATTGAAACTAAATTTTCCTACTCCGCACAAAAGACAACCTAAAAGTAAACTCTTAAGCATTATGATTACACAACCGAATCCCGTTTATAACTTGACTGAAAAAATATCTGGTAACACACTGATGATGAATTAAGGATGTATTGAATGTTTGCATATGGAATTCAGTTTATTTATTTTTTTTACATCGTGAACTTTAATGGATCCTCTCCGCTATTACCAATAATTTAAAGAATTTAAATGTAGGCTTGGTGCACAATAACTACTATTAAAACAGTTCAAATAATTTTCAATATGGAAGAAATGGAGCACCAAAAACAATATGAAAATGTTGGGGCTGCATTAATATAACAAATGTCAAAGAATGAAAAGAATGAAGCCCAAGTAGTTATAAATATCTATGGAGTACAAAATAAAGTCTTATCACTTTTTTCTCCAAAATACACAGCTCAAAGATTTAGTCATTGCTAAATGATAAAACCAAGAGAAGAGGGGCAAGCGAAAAAAAATAGAATCCCTGGAGAAATTTTATTTTGAAATAAATCACTTATGGGTTTAATATTAGAGGAAACAAGAGGACAGAATTACATAAATGTAGAATGCATAATGATAAAGAAGGCCTCTAAGTCATGAGTTTCATAGCTTTATCTTTGAAGCAACTGTAACACTTTAGTTGACTGCAAACTTCTTACTACTTCTTAGAACTTTATTCAGTGACTTGTATTTTACAACCAAAACTACTGAAGTGTGTAGATATAATATAGCTTCTTTGCAAATTTTTTTGGAAGAAAAAAGGCCATACTACCCGCAAAAACGTTATAAAGGTTGATTTTTTGCACAAAATTTCTATTACTTCAGGGATAGTAGTATTCACCACAGATGGATCCTGAATCTCTTTGCAATATTAAACATAACTAACTAATATTTGCTATCTCTTTTATTCTTTTAAAATATATTGAAAATTTACTTCAACAATCCCACTTCTCAATTCATGTTATCGTAGAATTTGCACAACATTCTCGCAAGACAAGGAAAAGAGAAAAAGGTCAGTTTAATGGAAGAAGAATGAAACGGTCACTACAATCAAATTATTGTTGCATTGCAACAAAGATCTATATAATCAAAAGTCAACNTGTTTTGTCGAGCTCGGCTTTGATTTTGTTTCCTGTTGGGAGTTTGGCTTTGGCTCTGTTTCTTGATTGAGCTTGGCTTTTGGTCGGATTTGGCTTTGGCTATGTTTCTTGATTAAGTTTGGTACCTGATTGGGCTTGGTTTGGCCTTTGTTGGGCTCGGCTTGGCTCTAGATGGAATGATGTGTTGGTGTTGTTTAGCCTTGATGGGCTCAGCTTGGCTCTAAAGTGGGGGCTGTGTTTTGGCCTTGTTGGGCTCGGTNAAACTGATGACCTGATCACTCACAAGAGAAATTCATATAATGAGTATAATAAGAAACTTGTATTTGCAAAATATAGCAATTTTGCCAAATGCAGCGAGCCATTAAAAGCTCATAATATAGTGTGCTTTCTGACAGTTAACCCAGATTCAATATATTGAACAATTACCTATCATCTGGAGCCCAAGCAAGAGATCGTATAGGAACCGTGTCAGCAGTAAAGCATAGCAAGGGCTTTGTATCTAGATCATGAAATAATGATGAGTTTCATTAGTTAATATACAAATAATTATAAATCTAAGAATATAATTTGCAATAAAGCTGCCAACAAAATTGGCATGGTTAAATAATAATCTGTTTA
>JXCR01023695.1:52535-67002 GCA_002079205.1 Phalaenopsis hybrid cultivar
TATATATATATATATATATATATATATATATATATATATATATCTTATCTCGTTTGTGCGAATATACTTTTACTTCCATATGCTACTCCAATACCCTCTAACATGGTCATCTTGTGCTGTGCCCTTCTTTAACTTTGATCAAACATCCATCTTTATGTTATTCTTTCCAAACTCCAAGTTGGTAGTCGGAGATATATTTTATCACCAAAAAGTAACACCCACAAACATAAGCAGTCATATATGATTGTTAGACACTATTTCTTACACTATTGGATATCCTCTTACCACAACATCCTCATAACTCCCGTTTGTTTTTAATATAAGAATCTATTTTCATAGGTAGCTAGAAACTTTATTATCTATATGGCTTTCTTTTAAAAATACTATATAAATAATTCAAGATGTATTGATCGTGCTTTAGTGTAATTTCCTTAGTATTATAATATTACTAATTTTCACATCTATTAAATCCCATATCATATATTTGGAAGCCATTCTACTACTCCCAATCCCCTTGTCTTTTAATTTTTTCCCTATTGTTCTTACCTTCAAAACTAATAAAAATAAAAAATTAAATTAGGCTTGTCATCTACAACAAATATACTCCAAAATATTTCATTATTATAATTTATTATAAACACATCTATGATAAATAGATTAAATGGATCAACAATGATCCTTGATTGAAAATTTATATAATAGCAACTGCATTTTCACTTCAAAATTTTTTTCCCCCTTCAAAGATTTTTAATTGATATTATTTGTTATATAAATGCCTTAGTAATAAAACAAAATCATGTCATCGCATGCCAAGCAATGATGGACAAACCTAATTTCCATCTAAAAAATATTGTTACGAGGAACAATCATAAAAGCTTAAAAAAGGAAAAAAGCAATGCCAGAGACATACACATTGTTCTCCGTCCAAACATTCAGCTTGTATATCTTATCTAACTTCACACAAGGTCAATATGTACATCATCAGGGATACCAAAAAAAAAACCACTTTGAACAAGTGATATTTCACTTGTTCATAGAGTTAAGATCATGAAATGCTAGAGTGATGATAATTAAAAGGTTAAACTATCAAAACTGAGGTGAGAAAAAAAAATGAAAGTTGACTGCCACGNAAAAAAAAAATCACTTTGAACAAGTGATTTTTCACTTGTTCATAGAGTTAAGATCATGAAATGCAAGTGATGATAATTAAAAGGTTAAACTATCAAAACTGAGGTGAGAAAAAAAGTGAAAGTTGACTGCCACGTTCCAGTAAGCTCACCTTTGCCTTTGTCCAAACTTCAGCTTCGAGCATTTGAATACAGGTTGCAATTTCAAAAAGCGAGGATCAGTACCCTTACTGTGACAACCAGTATATAAGAGCTTGACCAAGCCATGAACTGGAACTTCCCACCTGCTCATGAAAATAGAATAAGATATTAATTAATAAAAGGCACCTGAATGCTAGGGTGGAGAAGAGCGATGTTTTTTTGCATATAGAAGATAACGATTAGATAATAATAGTAAAAACATTGTACATTTATACACAAGTCAACAGTATTTTACCCAATAGTATAAAACTGCAAATCCAAACTACTATAGTAAGAAAAGTCAACAGTATTTTACCCAATAGTATAAAACTGCAAATCCAAACTACTATAGTAAGACGGTTCTTCCCATCAAGCTACTAGCAGCTTGAACAGATTAAAAAACGGTATTTTATCGTAGTTGTGAAAGAAGACCAATCATTTTGATAGACCGTAAGTGAACGCCAACATTTAACCCATATATATGACATGCAACCAACTGTGGCTATGTCATTTTATCATAGTTGGATTAATAATCTTTCTTTATCATTTATCAAAAATTCTGGCAGCTTTTGTCATTAAAAAATAAAACATGAATCAGATTGCAAAATATTAATCTTTGGTATGGCATCACCCTTAGCTATTCAATTTGAAAAAAAGTGAATTATCATCAATAAACTCTAAAATGAATTTAGACTACAAAATTAATCCAAGTATCTGTTCAATTGTGGCTATGCCATGACATACTTCAAATAAGCTAGAAACTTCATGAATGAAAGAATCAACATATCTATTTTGGAGAAAATTAGGAAAATATATTAGATTAGTGTCATGCCTATGTTTAAAACATGTAAAAGAAGACTGGAGAAATGGATAGAAACATACACTTCCAATGAACCATTACCCAACAAAACAGCTAGATAGCCCAGATGTAGTTTGGCACTTATATCAGCTGTATCAAAAGGTCTCCATTTCATATCCCAAGCAACTTTTCCATTGTGAGCAAGGGATAACACTAACCTAGGAAGAGCAATACCTTCAGGAATAAAAGAGTGATCTTGAACTAAATTCTCAGTTACTGCAACAATTTTTTGACAATCATCAACATGACTAGGTAGAACACTGCTTTCCAAATAATGATTTTCTCTGATAGGTGATGAACCTAAAATAAAAGAGAGATTCCAATTTAATTTATTTTCCAAGCTTATATGCAACTTAAACCTCAAAACATCACACTATTTAACCCACCATTTGTTTTAATAGCCTGATCATTATCATCATAAATGATGATGGCTCCATCATTAACTTCACTATTCCAATCCGTTAAACAAGATTCCATACCACATCCAACATCTTTGAAAACTTCCTTTGAAGCCTTCTCTGTCACAACACCTTTTCTTGAAGTCTTAGATATTGTTGAAGTAGGCAACGTTAATAAGTTCTGAGATAGTTGAACAATAGTGTGCTCACTTGGAATTGAACTCTCCTTATACCTCCTCAGCCCTGAAGAAAATGATCCAACCTTTGCATTTGAACCAGGTGGAAGAAAGGAAACTTGCGGAATATCAGAATTGTCAACATGAAACTGAGAACAGACATCATGTATTGGCATTACACTACAAGGAAGTGTTTCCCCTTGCTCATTCAGATCACTCACACCATTAATTCCCTTCTGGAAATTCTCGATGCAACTTCCAACTGAAATAGGATTAGACCTACTCAAAGTCCCAATATCGCCTGTAGTGAAAAGTGATGAATGTTGGTCATCATGGGTAACTCCACACCCATTAGAACTTAAAATTGGATACTTCCTTGGTCTTCCTCTGGGTCTCGGTGTCTTTGCATCAGAGGATTTTCTAGGCCTCCCTCTACTGTTTCTTGGTTTATCTATGTAATTTCCAATTGAAATAGGACTAGATCTGCTCAAAGTCCCAATATCGCCTGTAGTGAAAAGTGATGATGAATGCTGGTCACCATGGATAACTCCAGACTCATTAGAACTTGAGATTGGATACTTCCTTGGTCTTCCTCTGGGTCTTGGTGTCTTTGCATCAGAGGATTTTCTAGGCCTCCCTCTACTCTTTCTTGCCTCATCAATGGGATTATCAATATAATCAAATACTTGCTTATTGCCACCTAAATTACCTGCACTATATGAGTTCTTAAGTTCCTCATTCGTGTAAAATTCATTGGACATGCAGCACTCATTTGAGATGGCATTTTCTCTTAAGGAGAATGGCCCATATGGACCATCTATAACCGCAATATTACTACCTTCAATAATCTCATTAGGAATTGAAGGAGCAGTCATTCTACGCTTTACACTACATTTTGGTACACAAGAATCCTCATTACCCTTCTTGTTATGTTCCCGTCTGCGATGCACAACTTTAGGATTAAGTGATTCCTCCTTGTCAACCAAATGCAGAAAGCACCATATTTGAATGAAACCTCTTCCAGTCAATTGTTCGCCAATCTTGTGATACTCGGAACCAGTAGGGTGAGCAGCAATTGCAAGATACTAAACATCAAAACACATGGAAGTTAATGGCAATATACAACAACAATAACAATAACAAAGCCTTAATCCCACCAAGTGGGGTCGGCTACATGAATCCTTCTTCTCCATTGCATCCTATTTAGTGTCATATTTCCATTTAATCCTAATAAATTAAGATCATTTTTTTATGATAATAAAAAATAATATATTTTGAATACAAAAGAATAAAAATTGAAGAATAAATACAATCATTAGTTGCAATCTTAACTAAATAACATAACAAACAGTAAAGCAATATGCACATACGAAGAAAATAATTGTAACCCACAAAAATAATTTGCTTTAAAAATCACAACAAATATTGGTTTAGGTTTATAAAAGATATATTTCTAACATGCACTATTTAAAACCCCATAAATTAAAAAAATACATATCTTTTTTATTAATTTGGTGGTTTGCATCTATATTATAGTTTGTTAAGTTTTTTCTTAATCGTAATGATACATGAGCAAAATGAAGAAAGAAAAGGAAAGATTAGAACGGTTTTTACAATTCGTAGAAATTCAATGAACTTCATTGTCTGATTTAAAAAGATTTTATATTTTTAAAATAAATATGAAGTAAGTTGAAATTAGAACAACTTTGTGAAATAAATTTAAGAGAAATAACTCATTGAAAAATTATTAATGGATTAATTATTAAAAAATAATATTNGCAATCATTAGTTGCAATTTTAACTAATTAACATGACAAACAGTAAAGCAATAGGCACATACGAACAAAATAATTGTAACCCACAAAAATAATTTGCTTTAAAAATCACAACAAATATTGGTTTAGGTTTATAAAAGATATATTTCTAACATGCACTATTTAAAACCCCATAAATTAAAAAAAAAAACATATCTTTTTTATTATTTTGGTGGTTTGCATCTATATTATAGTTTGTTAAGTTTTTTCTTAATCAGTAATGATAAATGAGCAATCTGAAGAAAGAAAAGGAAAGATTAGAACTGTTTTTACAATTCGTAGAAATTCAATGAACTTCATTGTCAGATTTAAAAAGATTTTATATTTTTAAAATAAATATGAAGTAAGTTGAAATTAGAACAAATTTGTGAAATAAATTTAAGAGAAATAACTCAATGAAAAATTATTAATGGATTAATTATTAAAAAATGATAGTTTGAATGTAAATCTAAGATTTACTGAAGCTAGATTAGTGAGTTAATTAAAAAATTTTATGAGGAATTATTTTACAAGTCNTGAATATAAATCTAAGATTTACTGAAGCTAGATTAGTGAGTTAATTAAAAAATTTTATGAGGAATTATTTTACAAGTTGTTATACGACAAATAAAATCACTTTAAAAAATTTGAGGATTTAAAAGTTGTATTTTTATCATAGTAGTCTTAAGGATTAAAATCTCCAAGAATTTATGTATGTTTAAGATATAGGTCATACATCAGAATTAAGGAATGATTGTAACACGAAAAAAAATAAAAAAAAAAATTTATTGTCAAATAAAATTAAAGATTAAATGTAATGATTTATCATTTTAGTTACTTATAGGTTGATAATTNAAAAAAAAATAAAAATAATAATTTATTGTCAAATAAAATTAAAGATTAAATGTAATGATTTATCATTTTAGTTACTTATAGGTTGATAATTATAAATTTGTTTGAATAAATGAAGAATTAAAGGAGCCTCTTAGATGTTAAATGACTACAAGTAAAATCTATTAAATATAGATCAAATTTAATAAAAAGTAAGATCTTAAGCAAATATATTTTCATAAGTATCTTATTCTTTAATTAAGTTATAGAAATACAAAAAATTTAAAGAGTTAAGAAGGAGAGTGAGAAGGAAATATAATACTTGCACATTAAAGTTCAAGTGAGTGTTCTTACTTCTAAGTTTAAGTAGCATTTTTTCTTTTACAAGACCCATTACATGAATGTTATAGATAATACTTAATTCAATTGCAAAATTCTATTTTGNCAATAAAGCCTTAATCCCACCAAGTGGGGTCGGCTACATGAATCATTCTCCTCCATTGCATCCTATTTAGTGTCATATTTCCATTTAATCCTAATAAATTAAGATCATTTTTTTATGATAATATAAAATAATATATTTTGAATACAAAAGAATAAAAATTGAAAAATAAATACAATCATTAGTTGCAATCTTAACTAAATAACATAACAAACAGTAAAGCAATGGGCACATACGAAGAAAATAATTGTAACCCGCAAAAATAATTTGCTTTAAAAATCACAACAAATATTGGTTTAGGTTTATAAAAGATATATTTCTAACATGCACTATTTAAAACCCCATAAATTAAAAAAATACATATCTTTTTTATTATTTTGGTGGTTTGCATCTATATTATAGTTTGTTATGTTTTTTCTTAATCAGTAATGATACATGAGCAATCTGAAGAAAGAAAAGGAAAGATTAGTACGGTTTTTACAATTCGTAGAAATTCAATGAACTTCATTGTCAGATTTAAAAAAAATTTATATTTTTAAAATAAATATAAAGTAAGTTGAAATTAGAACAAATTTGTGAAATAAATTTAAGAGAAATAACTCATTGAAAAATTATTAATGGATTAATTATTAAAAAATAATATTTCTAATACAAATCTAAGATTTACTGAAGCTAGATTAGTGAGTTAATTAAAAAATTTTATGAGGGATTATTTTACAAGTCGTTATACGACAAATAAAATCACTGTAAATAATTTGAGGATTTAAAAGTTGTATTTTTATCATAGTAGTCTTAAGGATTAAAATCTCCAAGAATTTATGTATGTTTAAGATATAAGTCATACATCAGAATTAAGGAATGATTGTAACACGAAAAAAAAAATAATAATAATTTATTGTCAAATAAAATTAAAGATTAAATGTAATGATTTATCATTTTAGTTACTTATAGGTTGATAATTATAAATTTGTTCAAATAAATGAAGAATTAAAGGAGCCTCTTAGATGTTAAATGACTACTAGTAAAATCTATTAAATATAGATCAAATTTAATAAAAAGTAAGATCTAAAGCAAATATATTTTCATAAGTATTTTATTCTTTAATTACGTTATAGAAATACAAAAATTTTAAAGAGTTAAGAAGGAGAGTGAAAAGGAAATATAATACTTGCACATTAAAGTTCAAGTGAGTGTTCTTACTTCTAAGTTTAAGTAGCATTTTTTTCTTTTACAAGACCCATTACATGAATGTTATAGATAATACTTAATTCAATTGCAAAATTTTGTTTTGAATCATCTACTTTTTAATATTATAAGTCAGATCCAGTGCATAATGACTGATAGAATTCACCCACTTATAATTAGTTGGGGACGACAAGGTACATGTATGTGTAAATTAAAAATTATAATTGATATTAAAATACCTTGATTGGTATAATTTAGATGTTGTTCACGTGACTTCTGTAAATGAAATAGTTCAGAAAATATGTCGTATCGTGGGATATTTCAAATATTTTTATGGTTAATAATAGAATCATAAAATGTCAATTATGTTTATATTGATTCATTATTNAAAGCAAATATATTTTCATAAGTATCTTATTCTTTAATTACGTTATAGAAATACAAAAATTTTAAAGAGTTAAGAAGGAGAGTGAGAAGGAAATATAATACTTGCACATTAAAGTTAAAGTGAGTGTTCTTACTTCTAAGTTTAAGTAGCATTTTTTTCTTTTACAAGACCCATTACATGAATGTTATAGATAATACTTAATTCAATTGCAAAATTTTATTTTGAATCATCTACTTTTTAATATTATAAGTCAGATCCATATAAATATTTCAAGTATTTTAATCTAATTATTTTTTATGTATTCATTACAAGATATTTATATTATATGCAGAATAATAGAAAAATGTGAATGGTATGAATTATATAGAGTGATTATAAGTGCATAATGACTGATAGAATTCACCCATTTATAATTAGTTGGGGACGATAAGGTACATGTATGTGTAAATTAAAAATTATAATTGATATTAAAATACTTTAATTGGTATAATTTAGATGTTGTTCACGTGACTTTTGTAAATGAAATTGTTCAGAAAATATGTCGTATCGTGGGATATTTCAAATATTTTTATGGTTAATAATAAAATCATAAAATGTCAATTATGTTTATATTGGTTCATTATTTTCAACTAGCACGCATGTTCTTTTCTCCTTCATTACATAATTATGATTTTGAAATATGAATATTCATTGGTTGTTGATAGCTCACTATGATTTAAAATAATATTTTCAAGTTATAAATTTATAACAAAAATAAGTAGTTAGAAAGAAAATATGTATAGTAGATGAGGTCAGCATAAAGTAAGGTAAATTTCTAATTGTATTAATTTTAATTCTTTTCATTAGTGCCCTTTCAAATTTTTTAATAATTACTAGTTAACGATAGTAATTAGAAATTCAATTTCACAGCCAGACTCATGATTCTCCGCTTAGAAAATTTCAAGCCACCAAAGCCAGGTCATGGCACACTCAAATAACTTCATTTTCCAAATGTTAATCATCTGCAATTTAACTTATAAATATTTTGCAGAAGCATAATTACTCATTTAGTATNATCATTGGTTGTTGATAGCTCACTATGATTTAAAATAATATTTTCAGGTTATAAATTTATAACAAAAATAAGTAGTTAGAAAGAAAATATGTATAGTAGATGAGGTCAGCATAAAGTAAGGTAAATTTCTAATTGTATTAATTTTAATTCTTTTCATTAGTGCCCTTTCGAATTTTTTAATAATTACTAGTTAACAATAGTAATTAAAAATTCAATTTCACAGCCAGACTCATGGTTCTCCGCTTAGAAAATTTCAAGCCACCAAGGCCAGGTCATGGCACACTCAAATAACTTCATTTTCCAAATGTTAATCATCTGCATTTAACTTATAAATATTTTGCAGAAGCATAATTACTCATTTAGTATATTTCAACTTCTTTTTCAAATTAAACTGAAATAATAATGTATCAGAGACAATGTTTGAATTTTCATTTTATTTAAAGGTAATATTAGCAAAAATTTGCAAAAGATCTGAGCAAAAGATACCAGCAAACACCAGTTTATTTATTTATTTTATTATTACTTTTTTTTTTTTTTTGTTCTTAGAAGGCTTTACAAACTACACAGAAAACACCGGAAACTGGAAATTGCAACATTTATGAAATTTAAAAAACTGCAATTTTTTTAAAAAAATGGGCATAAGGACCATTGAGCAATTGAGATTACCTCACACTTAACATCAGAGCCAATGTTTTCATAAAGCCTGGGACACCAATCCATAGCCCAAACAGATCCTCCAACATGCAATACAAAATNATTTTATAAAAAAAATGGGCATGAGGACCATTGAGCAATTGAGATTACCTCACACTTAACATCACAGCCAATGTTTTCATAAAGCCTGGGACACCAATCCATAGCCCAAACAGATCCTCCAACATGCAATACAAAATCATCACTGCAACATTACGCCACTTTAATTTTACAACATATCCATCGACTAGCAGGGGAAAAAACTAGTAAAATCATTGAATAATGAATTGCAGCAAAGACAGCTTAGCAAAAAACATTAGACCCTATTTGGAATCACTTTTTGTTTTCTATTATTTTTTTTAGTCTATTTTATTTTTGTTTTGTTTTTATTTTGTATCTAGAAAACATGTTTGATACTGCTATAATTTATCTGTTAAAAATTAAAAATACAAAACATGTTTGATCGGGTATTTTATATCTTTTTTAAGAAAATTCTATACTCGCATGAGACATGTTGACATGGAGGCTGGCGTGATGCGATCATGAGGGACTCATTGACGTGAGAANCATTACGCCACTTTAATTTTACAACATATCCATCGACTAGCAGGGGAAAAACTAGTAAAATCATTTAATAATGAATTGCAACAAAGATAGCTTAGCAAAAAACATTAGAGCCTATCTGGAATCACTTTTTGTTTTCTATTATTTTTTTAGTCTATTTTATTTTTGTTTTGTTTTTATTTTTGTATCTAGAAAACATGTTTGATACTGCTATAATTTATCTGTTTTTAAAAATTAAAAATACAAAACATGTTTGATCGGGTATTTTATAATTTTTTTAAGAAAATGCTATACTCGCATGAGACATGTTGACATGGAGGCTGGCGTGATGCGATCATGAGGGACTCATTGACGTGAGAAATTTGCATCGGACGACCATCTCATGAGACTCGTCGATGCCAGCCGAAGGAGCTACAATGGGAGATCGCAGGCCGGAGGAGAAGATGAAGGAGCGGCCGGAGGAGAAGAGGAAGGAACGAAACAAAGAATCGAAGATGAGTAGCAAGAGGAGAGGCTCGATTTTAGGGCATAGCTCCGAAAAGATGTTTTTGAAATAAGGAAAACACAATTTATATATCTTTGATGTTTTGGAAACAAGCCTCATGTGTTTTAAAAATAAAATTAAAAAAAATGAATAAACAAACACTTTTTTTTTGTTTTCTTTTTTCTTTCAAAAAAATAAAATAAAATAAAAAACAGAAAAAGATCCCAAACCGGACCTTAAATAGCCTTAGTATCTACATCCAAAGGCCAACTCATAAGGTATATCGCTCATATTTTGATGTGTATCAAAATTGATGCACTGAATTACAGTAATGCAGGGAACTAAGAAAACTGGAAGTATGAANAGGAACAAAACAAAGAATCGAAGATGAGTAGCAAGAGGAGAGGCTCGATTTTAAGGCATAGCTCCGAAAAGATGTTTTTGAAATAGGGAAAACACAATTTATATATTTTTTATGTTTTGGAAACATGCCTCATGTGTTTTAAAAAAAAATTAAAAAAAACGAATAAACAAACACTTTTTTTTCTTTTTTCTTTCAAAAAAATAAAATAAAATAAAAAACAGAAAAAGATCCCAAACAGGACCTTAAATAGCCTTAGTATCTACATCCAANTAATATGGCAAACATACGAAAATTCATAGCAAACAATGATGAAGGGATCCATTCAGTCTAGAGCGCATACTTTTCAAATGTTGATCCTGTACTAGGTAATTTATCCACCTGCATCATCAGGCAAAAAACGTTTTGTAAAAATAGAGCAGAAAGTAATCATTAATAGAAATTTCTGCAATGCTCTGTAATAATAATAAACAATAAGAAGATATAATTACCAAATTAAAATCGCTCTTTGGAACAGCTGCTGATGAAAATTGAGGTAACTTTATCCCATTAATGGCATCTTTTGCCTCAGCAGATTCAGTCTGATAGGTAAAATTGACTGTTTTTGACTTGCAATGAAATGGCATCCATTCACAGAAATAAAATTGCTTCCATTCTCTGCACAGCAAAGAGCAAATATTATTAAGAGCAATAGTTGCTGGCTTTTATTGGACTTTTTCTTCTGAGTATATGGCTATGCAATCTAGTAAGTTGCTTGACAGTTGGACGACTACTTAGTAAATTATAGCATTAGGTAGCATAATTTATGGTGCTTTAAAAGAATAATATCACATCTGGCATTTGATCAGTTATGAACATGAATAGCAGATTTTGTGCAGAGTTGATGATGACAGAATTCCCATGAAAATTCGATTTATATTTGTGACTTACAAATATTTTGGAATCATGTGGAGTTATTTGATCATATTATTATTTGCTATAAATTTATCATTTAATAACTTGTATTTTTTTTTACTTCTACCCCATGCATGGCAAAAACATGTGACAGATGCTTGAGAGAAGACGCGAAACCAAATCCTCCCAGCTTGTAATCTTGAATTAACTATATTCAAATGCAGCATACAAGTCAAAGGGGGCTAAGACACGCACACAAGCACAAGTTAAATGCTAGCAAATCACATTGAAGACTTCCCTAAATGCACCGCATCCATGAAAGAATGATTTTGCAGAATTTGAGCAAGAGGAATGAATGCATCTAAACAATAGCATACGCATCCAAGCACATGCACATACCCATCATGTGGTTACTAACCCCCAAAACCAAAACACATCCATAAATTGGATCATAGAAGCTTATGTCTATCAAAACCCATAAGCAAAACTACCACAAGATTGTGAAAACTTACAACGACGATCACTTACACACCTTTTATAATTAGAAATGGAATAAATTACACATTTTATATTTAAAAAAACAAAAAATGTGTTGGTTAGAAAGAAAATAAATAATGAAATTATCAGCAATTTGCACGTTAAAATACAAAGAATTAAATTAATAAAAAGTGGATTTGGTTAAGAATAAGAAATTTTAATGTACTAAATAATAATCATAGGATGACAACCCCTAAATCAAACAAGGTGGTAAAGTACGGTTGCATTAAAACCTTAGTGTGACAGTGTTGCAGATTCTTTTTATTGCCATGAAAAACAAATTAAGAAAAATGAATTCAGTGCATCGTGTAAGGATTCAAGAGAAAAACAGGTTGCAATTTGAAACTTATAAATCACTTTCATCTAGTTCTTACCATGGCAATTATGATTTTTTAAGGAAACACAAAGGGATATGAGAAAGTAAGCTTTTTTAATCATTTAATTTTCTAAGTAATGCGTAGAGAGAAACTTTTACCTCACGAAAACTATCATGGAATTGAACCGTTCAATCTCACTTGTCTCAAAGCTCTCCTCTTTAGTTTCATTGCATAACTCTGAGATAACTTCCATAATAGCAAGGAAGTTCTCCACAGAGGGATCAAATGTTAAGATCGGCACACCATCTAAGACTTCGAAACAAGAGGTCCTCTTGTGTATGATTTTTGATCCTTCGTCGCTGGCACCAACAACCTCCATTTCAACCTTTCCCTATCACGTATTGTCCAGCTGTCCTGAATATGGTTGTGAATATGGTGGCAACACCACGAATAGATAGTGTGACTTCATAAATTTGCATAAATCAAAATATCACCTCCACAATTCATATACAACTTATCCACCACATTAAAACATCAGAGCTGCAAAATTAAAACAACATCCATGCAATTTATCCACCAAATAGTATAAAAGAATTAACTATTACATCCATTCATCCTATGAATCAAAACCCCATAACCACATTGAAAATATACTAATGCAACACCTATAAAGCTCCATAGAAGACAATATGAATTAAATGATAGCAGATCATACAGTCATTAAACTTGCAATAATGAGAAGATAACTTCACATTAAACACTTTTATGGGTGAGTAATCCAAGTTCTCCAAATGTAAAACAATAATAAAAATAATGAGCAGCACTAAACTCAATAAGCAGTGCTAATTGTACAGGTAATAAAAAAAAGGTAAATCAATATTCATATGACAAATTTATCTGAAATTGTATGTATAATATATAATACAAGCAATAATAACAAGAATTCATGAAGAAGCAAATTCAATATGCTAAAAAAACAATCAAATCACATATGATGCAAGGTGCCTACTTTATTTTCCATTATTAAAAACCAAAATTTTACGTGAACAATCTCTTAGCGGCGAAAACATATTAACAAGCATTGAATGAGAAACATTCACCTGAAATATCAATCTATAGATTTGTATGCAAGTAACATGAAATTCATCACATGCATTACAAGCATTTCATCAGATAAATGGCATGCAACTATAAAGCAAATGCCTAAATGCGAGATTCGGATTACCATCGGCAAACACAAATATGACTTGTCATGATTTACAAGACATCAGTTTGGGCAGAAAATCTCATCAAGAAAATTTTGCATGAACATCTAAATCCGGGATTCGGATGAAGAGGAGTTAGTTCGCCAACCGCCGGAGGAAGATGAATGGTGGCCGGTTTTAAGCAGGATTTATGCACGATTTAAGCTAAATCCTGCCTAACGGAACCAAAAAAAAATGACGCCGATTTTGCCATAAATCCGGTGAATCGACGTATTTAGTATCCGATAGAGCGAAGAGGAAGAATGGCGCGAACAGGCTTACCTTCCTCCAAGGTTTCTCGTACGAGCGGAGCGGAAGGAGGAGGAAGATGAGAGTTTCAGAGGCCTCTGTAAACCATGAACCCGTCGTTGCCTTCCCAGATAGCTATGATGGCGACAGTAACACGAAGGTTCGTTCACGAAGTCGACGGTTTCAGGCGAACCGAGAGGCAGAGAGAAATAAGCTAGGGTTTTGGGCANCATAAAGCTCCATAGAAGACAATATGAATTAAATGATAGTGGATCATACAGTCATTAAACTTGCAATAATGAGAAGATAACTTCACATTAAACAGTTTTATGGGTGAGTAAAACAAGTTCTCCAAATGTAAAACAATAATAAAAATAATGAGCAGCACTAAACTCAATAAGCAGTGCTAATTGCACAGGTAACAAAAAAAGGTAAATCAATATTCATATGACAAATTTATCTGAAATTGTATGTATAATATATAATACAAGCAATAATAACAAGAATTCATGAAGAGGCAGATTCAATATGCTAAAAAAACTATCAAATCACATATGATGCAAGGTGCCTACTTTATTTTCTATTATTAAAAACCAAAATTTTACGTGAACAATCTCTTAGCGGCGAAAACATATTAACAAGCATTGAATGAGAAACATTCACCTGAAATATCAATCTATAGATTTGTATG
>JXCR01023697.1:3701-14105 GCA_002079205.1 Phalaenopsis hybrid cultivar
TATATATATATTAAGATATTTTAAAAAACTAAATTTTATTAATTATACATTTGTTTGTTCTTTTTGGTTCGTTTACACCCCTATTTACATACACACCGTCCACTTATGTATCTACATGTCTAACACCTAAACATTACATTTTATCTTGTAATGTTATTTTGAAAATTATTTTAAGGGAATTTAAAAGAATTTGGCATTAAAAAATTTTATATGAAAAAGAATATTTCATTTTAAAAAGTTAGTGATAGTGAAATTTTTTATGTGATTGTCAAAATTTTGGGCGGCATGCATGTAAATATGAATATTTAGATATTATAAATGTAAATGTATAATAATTGTGTGCTATGTGTGCAAATGGCCCAAATTTGGGAAGTTTACATGCATGCCGCACAAGTCATGTATTTATATATCTAACACCTGAAATTTCATTTATAAAATTGGTGTTATAGATTTGCACATAAAAATATGTATTTCACTTCTGAAAAAGGAAGAATTACGTACATACAACTCAATTCTTATATATTTATCTCTTAACTTTAATTTATAAGCATATGTTATCTTACCATGCATGAAAATGGTAAATTTCACTTTGTAATTTATATGCTTATGTTATCTTACCCTAAACTGTGTTTTGACAACTTATGCGTTTAGAAAATGCTAAAAACAACGTTTTTACACCGCAATTATCTAGGTGTTGTTGCAGCTTTCTGATAGTGGTCTGGTTTTTTCAAAAAAAATAAAAATTTATAATCGCCACAGTACCTTGCTCATCAACAGATTATTTTTAATAAGCTTAACAACAAATTATTTAATAAGTTGTAGTCGCCCCCAAATAGACACTCATTTTCTTGAATAATTTTTCTTAGGTTTTAATGAAAAAAAATAACAATAATTTAATCTCATAAATGTTCTATATATATATATATATATAATAATAATAATAATAATAATAATAATAATACCCTAACTTATGGGCGACGATTAGGGGTGTCAATTTAGGTCGGCTGGAGATCAGTTCGGGTTCGACCTAAGACATGGAATTATTTCATCAACCTAACTTGAAAAATATTGGGTCAACTCGAACCCAGATTTTTTTTAGGTCGGGTCAATTTTTGACACCTAAGGATGTTAATTTGGGCCGACAGGTTGGGTTAAGGTCTTATTCTAATCGTGTCAACCCGAACCCGACCCAAATAATAAAACGGGTCAAATTATTTAACCTGAACTTGACTCAAAAATGCGAATCAGCCCGAATTTTTTCGAGTCGAGTTTGAATCGTGTTGGCATGTTGGGTAAACCCCTAGCGATGGTTTTTTGATGATTGTGAGGGACGGGAGGGTGAACTGACGAAGCTGGTAGTGGTCTGGCAACTACAATAACAACTGTGGCATAGGTTGTCTGGTTACAACAGTTAGGCACTAGTGGTCTGACAACGACTGCAACTTAGGCCAAGCAATAGTGGCGATAGGAGTGTCATAGAGTTGCACATAAATTTGATTATAAATTTACGTATATTAAGGTATTGGGCAGGTTGGGGTTGTCGCGATTGGGCTTATTTGGACTTTGACTAGTCAAAGCGGGCTTGGGTCAGTTGTGAGCCCAAGTTTTATTTAAAATTTCATAGTCAGGCTCGTTTATTTTAAACGAGGTTATGATAACGACAACTATGACGTTGGCAAGACGATGGTGATCCAGTTGCAACGGATGTGGTCCAACATTGTGGTCATGTGATGTTGGTATGGTAGCAATATTGTCTGGGAGATGGTAATTCGATAAAGATGACATTGGCAGTGAACACCTTTTGTTATACGATAGCGGCCCGAAGACTATGTTAAGGGTTCAACACCATTAGCTGGATGACAATGGTTTGATGGCTACAATGGCCAGACAATTGTGATAACATCATCTCCATTTGTTAGGCGATGATGGTTGTTGGCATCAATTTTTGTGTCACATGTGTGGGATGCACTTTCGAATGATATGGGACCGTATTACGTTCATACGTAGTTTCCCATCACTTGAGGAATCCACAAAAACTTCAAGGGACGCTTTAGGCAAAAAACTAGGGTTTGTTCTATTGTGATCGTGCCCATAAGTGATCACCAATGGTTGACATCAATTTTTAATTTGTCTCATGTTTAATGAACATTTTGATGTTTGGGACCATATTCTATTCATTTTGAGTCTCACATGGTCCAAGGAATCCATACGAATTTCAACGAACAACTCAGGCACAAAAAAAAACTCGCCCTTGAAGAAGAGAGGCCATGATCATCTTGGCAAGGAAAAGAGGCTAGAGGAAACAAAGGCTGTGCGACATTAAACATTGCAAAGTTGAAAGCCTCTTAAACTTGGTTTAGTTTCTTTCTAGCAAACCACTTAGGCTTTGTGCTAGAGAAAATAGGCTCAAGCTGATGTTAGCAAAAGCCCTAGGTTAAGAGGGCTTTTCGATGCTTCCCTACGAATCCATGAGTATTTTACTTTATCCCTAGACTGTGATCCTACAATATTCAGGACTATAGTAATCCGACATTTGATTTTTGAAATTCCACCCTTTTTGATGAAAAGGGTGAATCTTCTTGAGCTTAGAGAGTGGAGAACCCTTTGATCTCTCCACTACCTCTTGCTACATCTCGCCATCACCAACCCCTAGATCCATGTGAGACCGTTAGGAGAGGTTTGATTTGTTGTTGAAAGTGCCCTGTATCATACCTCGCATGTGTTCATTTTGTTTGCATGAGCATTTGGTATATGGTTCATATCATGACATGATCTTTTAAAATGACACACACAATATTATGTGTTATGCAAGCAATGTTATGTTTGAAATATGCATGAAAATATATAATTTATTTGCTGCATGTGATTTGAATGTAAAAGCGAATGTGATAAATTATACTTTGATATGTGAATATTTTGATTTAGTATGTGAAAGCATATTTGGTTTAGTGGCTACCTTTTTGAATGTATGAAAAAAACTTTTAAATTGGTGTTTATATTTTTCTTTTGTGTGAAGACACATACTTTGGCTTGATGCCTATGCATTCATTGTGTGTGTAGCATCTTATTGAGCACATACATTTGTATTTGGTGTCTCTTCATTTAAATATTTACCAATATGTGCGTGACTAGATACTTGCATATTCACTTGAGGGGTTAGCCAACACACAAGGCCTATCTAATGTATAACTCTTCTTATAAGAGTTATGCTACCCCTCTCATAGGGCGCCACCTAGAACTACTCTAGACATTGCACATTATATCATCTAGTGTGGGTCACATCACCTAGCTTGTGAACCTATCTAGTGCATAATGTTTGTTCACTTAGGCATATGACTTTCACCTAGCAAGAGACATACCACCTAACACCCACGACATCAATTGTAATTGTCCGGGACATATTCATGTTCATATCATATGTGTGTGTTGCATGTCGTGCCCTTATTGTAATTGTCATTTGCATGTGCACTTTTGGTTGCTCCTCGAGAAAGATGTAATTTCCCTTAGGGTCTCGTATAGCCAGTGCAACCAAACTCAATATCATTCATGTATGTTGAGTTGTATTTGTTTGTCATTTGCATGAGCATTCGAGTTGCCACTTGGGTGAGAAGCAAACTCTCATAGAGTTTCCTGTACCCGATGCACCCAAATTACATGCCCTTTGAGTGCAGCTTTTTGCACTTGCACTTGAACAACTTGTATATCCACATCTTGGGTTGAAATCACCTTGTATACAATCATGTTGGGATATCCTCAATTATATATTTACATTCATTTTTTCCTCATATGACTAAATTCTTGTATGATCTTGTTTGTTTTATTCTTGGGTGGTCGCTTACCTCGTGCGACCACGCCAAATGTGCAAGTCATATGTATTCACACACATGGTTAGATGTGAGTGCCCAACTAGCATGACACTCATATTTGAATAGTCGTTTGACTTCTGATGTGATTGTTCACACTTCGATAGAGCAGTCACGTTGGGTTTAGTCTGTAGACATATCGTTCTTGATTGCTCACACCTCGATAGAGTGATCACGGTATGCTAAGTCACTTCGCATTTTGCATGTGCATTACTTAGCTTATCTTGATGGCAAATCGACCTCATTAAATGAGTGACCCATTATTTATCATGAAGCCTTAATGAGCAATGTTCGTAAGAATATCTCAATGAGCAATGTGAATTAGCGCATCACGATCAACGTGTGTTTGTTTGTGCTAAAGTTCTAAGAGGTCTAACATGTGTCACTCAAGTTTTTCTTTTCTTAGAACTTATTGCATATATTCATCACATTTTAAAACTTAATTTAAAACTAATGTATATATAGCTTAGGCCATATGTAAGGCCGAATCTTTTAAAGCTTTTACTTGCATAAAATCTTCATTCTAATGAAACATATTTGAATTCATGGATCCTTAAGATGGGCTCGGGATGACGACCCCATTAAAAACATACATTGAGGCTTAGCGATGCTTTTGCTCATATATAGATTTATGTGTTAGGCCACCTTATTTTACATGCTTGCTAAATAAAAGTAGGGCATAGTTAGGTTTTTCATATGTCCTGACTTTTTTTCCTTGGTTTGCACCTTAGCTAGTCATTTTTTGTGAGATGTTTTTGTGCGTTCACCGGGTTTGAGACGTGTGCAATGATATATTAGGGGCATGTTTTTTTGCAGGGAGTCATGTCCATCAGAGAGGAGTTTAATAATTAAAGCTAACTCCATGCTCTCTTCCCGCCGAGCATGGTTCACCTTGTTGCATGTATATAACCCGTTTTCTTGCAAACCAAGTCTTTTATTTTGAATATTTTTCTATGTATTTTGCATAGAGTTCTTCGAATTGAGTTTGTATCAAAAATAATATGAGCACAGATTTCCAGTTGCTTGATGTGTGAAACCATGTGACGAGGACCAAAATTAATTTGCTTATGTCCCATACCATATATTTGAATTTGCATTTATGTATAGAATTTGACCCAGACATGTATATGCGAGGTTTGGTCATTTTTTTTCTGATTTTCTGAGATATGTTACTGACTCAGTGGTATCTAATCCGTCTTCTTATTTCAGTTTATATGACCCAATTATTTTCTAGGCTCTGTTTATCTACAGGCCACCATCCATTTGAGGATGTGAGGGATTCATCCCCATCTTTTTGGCTTGATATAGACTTTGGAAGCACCAAGATGCTCCTAATTGAGATAACCATTCCTTTGATATACATGTTTCACTAGTTATTACAAAATTTAAGCATGGTTCCTTTTATCAAGAGTTTTCTTAGGTTTCCCCAATATGTAATTAACTAATGTAATATGTTCCTTTAAGAGTTGCTCTTGACCCACCCCACAACAAAATTTATAATTTTGATTTTTTGGTTAAACTTCTTCGTGGATACGTATTTCAAAGTGTTTTGATCTGATCCGTTCTGGACATACACTCTTGACCTATTGCATGAGGATAACCTTACATAAATTCTTCGAGTTCTTTTTAATTTGTTTGTCTAATTTCGTCTTATTTTCTTTTTTTTTTCCAATCCCCCCTCTTCTCCGAATCAGATCGATGATCCAAGAAAGAGGGCTAAATGAAAAAAATAATTATACGACGATAATTAGAAAGGAGGATGACTTTGAGTTCAAAAATAACTAAAACAATAGTTTGCCAATGACTGTGTACCCTGATAACAATGGTGACTAGATGATAGTGATTTGATAATGACAATAGTGTACCATAAGTGTAGCAGTGGTCTGGTGAAGGTCGTCCAACATAACAATTGTTCGACGACAGTGATCTTGCATATCTATGATCGAGAGATGGTGATATGTCGATGGTGTTGGTGGTCCAAAAATAGTAGCTTGACGACAACGATGATGGTCAGACAATGGTGATCTGAAGGTGATAGTGGTGTCTTAGTATTGATCAAGTGATAGTGGTCTTGGGGTCAGCCTGATAATGAAGTTGGTGGTTTGATGTCGGGCGTTAGGATCTATGATCAAGAAATGGTGATCTGAAAATGGTATTGGTGGCCCAACGATTGCAGCCTAACAACGATGACGATGGTCGGACGGTGGTGATCAAATAGTGACAATAGTGGCTTGGTTTTGGTCGGGTGATGGTGGTCCTGTGTCGAGGCAACCTGGCAATGAAGTCAATGGTCTGATGTTGGGCGTTAGGATAATGATAGTATGATGAGAATGACAACAATGGTCTGACAATGGTGATGAAGGCTTTGCATTGCCCGAGTGACGGTTGGTGGCAACACTTCGATGACAGTGGTTCAACACAATAGAGTTGCCCAATGTCCAATGAGGGGACGATGGCTCGGCAACAATTATGTGATAATTTTCTAGTGGCGAGAACAACCCGGCGATTGTAGTATGTCACACAACGATGCCCCGATATCATCTGACATCCGCTGGATTAGCATGGCCTGACAGTGGGAGCAATTTGCTACGGTGTTATGATGGTGAGATGGTGGCTAGGAGTCGGTCGACAGATTATGGTACGACGATGACGGTGGTTCGACAGTGGCAATGATAGCTTTGTGTTGGTCGGGTGAAGATGATATGGTGGCTCCAACCCGATGATGGTGATCTGACATAATGGCGATGAACTAATATCAATGGTCCGTCTTGGCGGTCGTGGCTCGATGTCTGTTGGGTGATAATTGTCTAATGGCATCGACAGCCCAATGACAAGGGTTCGACACAATGACAATGGCCTAATTGGGTGATGGCATTGCATCAGCCAATGATGCTGGCCTGGTTGCGATGAACCACAACTAAGATCTAGTAATTGTGGAGCTCGAGAATTCTCAAATGCTCCTAGTCAAACCCCAATTTATGAAAAAAGTTGGATTCTATTTATAAATTTTTGAAATGATATTATCAGTAAATATTGCATGAATTTGAATCATTCTATCAAATGCTCAAACGTAATTCTCATGGCATGTCTTAAGCAATCTTAAACTTGTTGGATTCATTTCAAAATTATTTGATCCCCAAAATTTTTTCCAAACTTTCTTTTTATAATTTAAGTACATGAATTATAAAGCCATCATTGCCTTCAAAGCTCTTGAAATCTTAATATCATTCTCTTAAAACTAGCTAAAAATGTTGAATAATTCTACACATATTGAATGGCTACTAGCTAAAAATGTTGAATAATTCTACACATATTGAATGGCTAATAGTCAAAAAATTAAAGGACATGAATAAAGTTTCAAATATTCTTCTACAAATTTAAAATTATGGATGTGGTTTTTTAAGTATCTAAAAATATATTAAAATGCAATTTTAATAAATAAATAAATAAAGACTTCTCTTGAGATTTTTAAATTTCAAAATAAATAATGCATTTTATTTATTTAAATGAAAAAAATAAGTCTAATAAGGCTTAATATAAGATAAAATAAAGAATATTAAAAAACCTCATCTTCCAACTCAGTTGGAGTGATGATAACATTAAAGCATGATGACAAGAAGATAAGAGATAATAAAATATAGGGGGAATTTACATTCATACCACCTAATTCTTGTGTATTTACATATCTACCACCAAAAATTATGCATATTTATAAATTTAACATTCCATATAAAAATTCATGCATGCACATGCCCAAACGACTCTAAAAATATCAGTTGAGATTTTATTACAAATAGATAAAAGGGGATTTTACATACATACCACCCAATTCTTATATATTTCATATCTAACGCCTAAACTTTATTTTTTTGCATTTATACCACCAATACTTTCAAATCACATAAAGAAAAAAAAAATCACTTTTTTATTTAAAATTGCAGTTAATTTCTATGATATGTAAGTGTTAAATATGTAATACATAGAAATTAAGTGGTATGTATATAAATCTTCCAATACAAAATTTGATTTGCATAAGTTGATAGGGGATAGTCATTTAGATATCAGTATCACCCATAAAACAAAATATTTATTGCAGAAACCATTTCTAAGGCTAAAAAGGAGTTAGTTGTTAAAAAATATATATTTACAAATTAACCACCCAGGAGATTTTTTTTGAAATACCGAACCGATGTATTTAAATTTCAAGCTATTGAGAATTTGATAAAATATGGGTAGGGATTTTTGCCAAAAATTTTGATAGACTGATAATAAGAGAGTGCTTGATTTGTAAATAACAATTTTCGGGTGGTTTGTATGTAAGAAAAATTATTAAATCACCAGTACGTACCTAGAGTTATGTGCGGAGTTCAACGAAATCACGCCACGTGGAAGTACATAAAAAAAAAAATCGACAGGTAATACAAGGGAATATTCTCTCTTGTGTTCTTCCATATTATTCAAGTGTTATTATATGTTATTAAGATGCTATTGTATTTTAGAAATATTCTCGTTGTTATAATAACACAATAACATATCAATAATACTTGAATAACACACAATAACACCTGAATAAAACACAATAACACATGAATAACACAGGAGGAAAATTCATGTGTTATCGGGCAAATTTTATTTTTTTTCCTATCACCGCCACGTGACGTGATTTCATCGAACTCCGCATGGAGTCCTGATGCAATATTTTCTCCTGTATGTAATTGTCCCTAAAGAACAAGAAAAAATATTCTACAGTTTCAACCTGATTAATGAATTATTTGGCTTGGTTTTATTGAAAAAGACTTTTAAATAAAATTCAGAAAAGAAGTTTGAAATCAAGAAATATAAACAAAAAGTTATATGCTCAATTACTCATCAGTTTGTTCGTATAGAACCAAACAGATGTGTGATTCCTGTGCAAGGTGGAGTTCTCAACAGATGCCGCCACCTGCTTCATTTACTGGTATTTTTGTAATTAATCTATTTATAAAGAACATTCATGTCCTAGTATAAATTACAAACAGTTTGCACAATTAGTATAATAATTAAGAAGGATTCAAAATTGAAATCCTTAAATGAGGACCAAATCAACCGAAGTTCAGAAATTAAGTTGTCTAATGACTAAAAATAAGTCAAAATCATTGACCTTTTTTTGATAAGGTTATAAAACTAAGATAATATTGAATAAAACATAACATTATAAATAATATTTGATCGGAATGAGTTTTTATCTATTCAATTTATGGGGCATTAACATTCATATCACCCAAACTCTAATATATTTACATATCTAGGAAAAATAATACATCAGGATTTCGAGCGTAGAGCAACGTTCGGATTGCAATAGTTAGGAATATACCGCTGTGTTATAAGAATATTTCATCTGCGTTATTTATAAAAAATGAAGTATTATTCAAATATTATAAGATGTTATTCGATTATTTTGCAGTGTTATTGAAATATTCATCTGCGCTAGTTGATTTAGGGTTGAACTGTTATTAGAATTTTCCCCCGCATTACTTGATTTAGGGCTGTGTTATTCTAGTAACATAGTAGAAATTGAAATAACACGAGAAATATGTCGAATAACACAACCTCAAATCAAGTAACGCGGATGAAAATTATAATAACACAGCAAAATAATCGAATAACATCATATAATACTCGAATAACACTTTATTTTTTATAAATAACACATATGAAATATTCCTGTAACACAACGTAATATTTCTAACTATTGCAATCGAAACGTAGCTCTACGTTCAGGGTCCTGACCTAATATTTTTTCACATATCTAACACCTAAACATTATTTTTTTCTTTTTATCCTTATACCACCCAAATCTTTCATATCACATCAAAAGTACCACTAGTGTAAATTTTAAAAAATGAAATACATCTTTCCTGCATAGAAAAGATGACATATATGTAAATTCAAAAAGAATCAAGTGGTATGTATGCAAATCTTCCTATATTATTTTGAAATGATTATGATATAAAATTTTATCCATCAAATCAATGAACTCTGCCCAATTTTGTTTTCCCACTTAAAGATAGGAGAAATATTTATCTGCGTAAGTCTGGTTGGTTACAGGGAGGATATTGAGGGTTATATCCGTGTTATATCCCCTGTAATCTCCCTGTCACCTACATGTAACTAGAAAGTTTCACGTTTTTGTTTTTATATATTTGTAGGTTACAGGGAGTATAATGCAGATATAACCCTTAATACGCTCCCTGTAACCTACCTGACGCACGCAGCGACGTACGCAAATATTTCTCTGCAGATGGAGTGATAATTCCTAGCAAAAGAAGGTTCTCAAGATGCTGGTTAGTCCACAAAGACAGACAAATTTGTAAATAAGAGTTTTGCAATGTAAATAATAATAATAATAATGAAGTAAAAATGATTGTAATGCAAGCCTTGGAAAAATGATAATTTTGATGGGAAATGAATTTATCACATACTTTAAAGTAGTGTTTGGATGCAAATAGGATTTAATTCTAAGGAGATTTAGTAAATCCCATAAATCCAGAATAAGTAATTA
>JXCR01023724.1:0-14665 GCA_002079205.1 Phalaenopsis hybrid cultivar
TATTTTTGATAGACCTTCGTTGCTCCATACCAGAAGTCATAGCTTCATGGCTCAAGTTAGCTGTGAATATAAGGGGGTTGATTCCATCACGTTGATATTGTTATCCATCTCCTTCAAACCCAACAACGGCACCAGATTTTTAAAACTGTCTCTAGTTGTGGTCTTGAGCCATCTTGGTTAGCCTTTATGGAAGTTACGTTGCTGTTTATTGTGAGAACTGAGCATGACAAAAACACACTTAGTAAGCAGACATTCGAATAAAAGATATCAAAATATTAGGTAAAAAGATGATGACATCATGAAAATAAAAAATGTCACTTCGAGAAATCTAAGGAAGTAATTTTGTTAGGGGAGCCTATAGGTTAACCAGGGATATTATAGATTAATCTAAAAAATGTGAAATCAAATTCTGGAGAAGACGCATGATGATAAAGCTTTAGCTCCATATAAAATATTTTTTGTGGTCTGGAGAGTTATGGGTAATATAGTTTGGTTAACAAATATTGCCTACCAAACAAAGAACATTAAGTTATTGCTAAATAATGTGAGAAATTTGTTTTCTGAAAATATTTAAGAGTAAATGGGATATTCAAAATTATGATAATTTTTTGAGATTTGAAGCCCGTAAGTCATGTATATTAGGTATGAGTACTAGAGCATAAACTTGGAATAATTATATTGGCTAAAGAGAATTTTTTTGGTTTTTATCCTAAGATATTTACTATGGGGACATTTTCTGTGTGGAGGAATTTAATAAAAATTATATGAAGCAAAGAGTTATAACTTCATATGATTTTTTTCTTATGTGAAGGTATTTGATTGAGTACCTCAATAATTGATTTTACATATTAATTTAAATTTTGTACCAAAATTTTTTTGAAATTAATATATAAATATACGATAGAAAGTTAATTAGCATTATAAGGAATTGTTTGATGATCAAATTGTTCTAAACATAATAGGTTTAAATCAAAGAGTCATATTAAGTTTGTGCCTCTTTGTATTGGTTTTGAAGACATTGTAAAGAGCATTCAAGGTGTGGCATTTTTGTGTCCTAGATGACATAGTTAAATTGACGAAAAACCTACAAAAATAAGTAAAAGGTTAAGAAAAAAAAGGAAGTGCTTAGTTCATAAATGAATTTTTATATAAAAATAGAGCAGATAATATCCTATTTTCATGAGTGTGATATTAGTTATTATTAGCTATTATTACTAAATATAATATTATACTTAAGTGTGATAAATTTGACCATTTATATTGTATGTTTAGCATTTGATTTGATTTTTTTTTAATTTCATTTGCAGCCTTTCACAAAAGTATTGAGCTTCTCTCATTATTATTAATTTAGCACATGCAAAACTTTCAAATTTAAATATTGATAATGTCAAAGTAGTATTCTATATTATTAATTCATTTTGTAAATTCCTCAATTTTATCTCACGTTGAATAGAGTAATATAATTTTAATCCTTATGATAGTGATGTGTTTATCTTGAATTATAACTTATCTAATATTTATTTAAATGACATAATGTGTTAATTTTTTGCTCACTTAGTTAATTTATCCTAATTTTCATTTGCATGATATTGCAATGGATACATTGGACCATGCCAACATCAGTGTAGAGGATCTCATCAGAACTCCGCAGTTAAATGTGCTTAAGCGAGAGTAGTATTAGGATGGGTGACTTGAAAAGACCTCGTGTTGCACCCCTCCCTTTTGCAACAGATTTATATTTTTTAAGCTGATGATATCCTTCTTGTAGATAAGACTAAAGAAAATGTTCAGGAAAAACTTTAATTATGGAGGTCTGCATTGGAGTCTAAAAGTCTTCATTTGACTAGAGCTAAAACTGAATACATGGAATGTAATTTTAGTAGTAGTAGCTATAGTGGCAGACTTGTAACTATGTATGATCAAATCATTAAAAGATTTAAACTTTTTAGATATCTTGGGTCTATTGTTCAGAGTGATGGTGATGTAGATAGGGATGTTATTGGTATAATTCAAGTTGGTTGCTTGAAGTGGAGAAATGCTTCAAGCCTATTGTGTGATAGAATAGTACCACTTAAACTAGAAGGAAAATTTTATAAGATGGTGGTGAGACCTGCAATGCTCTATGGTGTAGAATGTTCGACTTTGAAAGAGAAGCATAAAACATAGTTAAGGGTTACTGAGATGAGAATGCTTAGGTGGATGAGTGGCTTGACACTTAAAGACAAAATGCAAAATGAATATATTCGTGATAGGGTTGGTGTAGCTTATTAGGGAGAGTCATCTTAGATGATTTGGTCACATTAAACATTGACTATCTGATAATCCAATTGGGAGAGTAGATGTTTTAGCTTCGTCTGATGTTAAGAAAGGCAATGGTAAACCTAAAAAGTTTTGGGCATATTGTATAAAAAATGATCTTAATCTATTAGAATTAAATGAAATTATGACACTCAATAGGATATAATGGAAAAAAATGATTTTTTGTAGCCGACCCCACTTAGTGGGATAAAGGCTTGTTGTTGCTATTGTTGTATATGATATTGCAAGCCCATATGCGCCGTCCCACTTAGTGGGATAGTTACTTGTTGTTTTTGAAGTATTTTGAATATTGTTTAAAAGAAATGCTGGTATTTTGAAAATTTTGTTGTTTAGTTGGCTGAAAAATAAATTTCTAAGTGATTTCCTGATATATTTGAAATTTACCTTTTAATGCATATTCAGTGGATTCCAATATCGCCCAATTAAGACAAGTTTTGAATGTATCACATCATCTTCCCTACCCATGATCTCCACTTATTGTTGTCATTTGCTGCCTATTGACCACCATCATATAGTCACTCATAGTCGCACTCGCCTTACCGATAATTGCCCGTCACATTAGTCACCACCCCTTCAATGCTGACGACTAATCACTTACCCTACCTGCACTAACCACCATTGTTGCCCTCCTATTGATGCCCTATAAAAACATGTATTAAATAAAATAAATCTATAATTTTTTATTTTGCAATAATTTAAACACAAAAAAATAATCCCTTGAGTTTACTCTTTAATAAACCAAACATCATAGAGTATTTCAAATAGGGTAAATTCATTTTGCCCGCATTTAGAATGGACTAGAAATTTAGCTAGTTGTAACCAATAAGATTTAAAAAGATAATATTGAGAATGGATTTTTCGTTTGTGAAGTGAGGCATAGACCTCAAGATGGATCAAGGCATATGCCACAAATAAGAAAAAAAAAAACTCATAAAATTAAGAATACTTCATAAATGTAATATAAATTACTGGTATATTTACTTAGTTCATTATCATAAATATAAACCATATAATCATATAATAAGAAAATTTAAGCAAATTACAATCCTAAATTCTAATATAAAATGAAAAATTGAAATTAGATTTAAGATAAGGGCTCATTTAAAATTTGAATATGCTATGAGGATTATGGTTCATTATAGTCTTATTATCATTTTCAACGCCTTTAAAAGAGTTATCATATGCAATACCTGCATCATCTTCTAATTGAGGCTCATCTGCATTATCAGAATCTTTTTTAGCCACTATATTTTATTCTTTTTCTTAATTTTTTAAAAATAAAATTAAAAAAATCAAACCCTAATCAACGTGACTCTCGATTGGTATGTTGGCAATTTGTCTTCCTCGTGAGATGAGCTTGCAAGTTTCTACTCGACTATGACTAGCTTGGCCATGACTCTCGCTTGACCAACCTACAACAACTGCATGCGGATGGGTCGCTTAACTTAAATCTGGAGTCAAACCGACCTAAAGAAATTTATATTAGATATAAAATAAGAACTATTCGTAAAATATACTATATTAGATTCAATATAAGTATTATTTATGATGTAAGAAATATTAGTTGTATAATTTATTAATATAATTATTTTTTACATTATCTCATTAAAGCGCACACCATGAATGCCTTGAGACTTTTGCTTCGGTCAAAAAAAGATAAAAGCCTAATTGGTGACATTGAGGCCATTTTTATGCACCTTTGATCAAGGTGCATCTCGAGGTCTGCTCAATTTTTTTTAAGCCATGATAACCAAATAGGCCTCTTGAGTCTACGATTTTTAATGCAACTTCTTTGATTCAATAAATTTTTCATCATATAAAAAATAAATAATTGCTCTTACAAAGGTCACTAAATGCGCATAATTGGCATTTTTTAGCATTAAACCTAAAAATATCAAAATTTGGATCAAAATGATAATTAGTGATCAAATAAATCTAAAAGAATTAAAAGAAGATTTAAATCACTAAAAACCAATGAGTAATTTAATTCCTATAACACATTTCAAGTTGCTGCAAATTCGACAAAATTAGAACTCAGTTAATACCAATAACTAAGTCTTTAATAAGTAAAAGGATAAAGGATAAAGATCTCCAAACTACGGCTTCCAGTTGGCATAAGAAACAAAATTTGACTAAAGTTTGCCACACTTGCACTATGCTCGGATAAATTCATTTCTAGTTGACCTAAATGATTGAGAACAATAATCTAAGTTTAATTAATCAAAAGCTAATAATCATACATGGCTTATATTATTTATTTATATATACTGAGAACAATATATTATTTGTTATCTATTAGAATTAAATGACAATATGACAATCAATTGAACACACTGGAGAAAAAAGATTCATGTAGCGGATCCCAATTAATGGGATACAAGCTTGTTCTTGTTTTATATTTGTCCATCAGTATTTTTCCTTAAAATTTGAATATGGGGTTAAACCAATTACATATGGTTCAACCACAATGAATTTTTGAATTCCCATGACTAGTGTGTTGTAAATCAGAACAAAGTTTGTAATCAACCCAAGTCGAGCTGTGTATGCCATAGATTGGACTTGCTTATTCATATTTATGTTCATATTTAGCTTGGGGTCGAACCAAATTTTCACATGTATGTTCATATTTGGCTTGTTTAACTTTAGTAATTATACTTGATTTGTACTTGACATTTCATTTTAATTAGAATATTATGTTAACTAGATAATAAACAAGCTAAAATTTTGGTTGATTATTTAATGTTATAAAATTATGAATAAATGTTTTTATAAACTTAAATATATAAGCAATTGAATAAATTTCGAATTCGTATTTAAGTAATTTACACTAATTAGATAAGATAAAATATAAGTTGTAAGTAATTTTATTTTTGCAATGAAATAATATAAATATGTACTAGCAAACTAGCTCATTGAAATAAATGAATAAGAATGAATTGCATTATATTAATCTACATATTAATATTAAATTAATATATTACTATTAAATTTATTATTAAATAACTCTTAGCTAATCAGATTTATTTAACTAATATATATTATATTTATATACTATTTTAAAAGGTTATTTGTTGATCAACAAATAATTTTGTTCGTGAACATAAATAAACTAGTTAAATCATGTTTATGGTTGATCCATTTAGTCGAGTTTTAAAAGAATGCTCAAACTTTTTTTCTTACTAATTAAACAAGCTTGACCAAGTACTAATCAAGTAGAGTTTGAGTTATTTATCAAGTGCATTGATTTATTTATCACCCTAATTGGAGCAAACGAGGACAATTCTAGAATTGGACCACTATTAGCCCCTGCCACCTAACCATGATTATCTGGGCACTGCCTTTTGCCCATAGTCATTTGACTTTCACCACGTTTTGGCTTTCCCCATATACTTGGGTTGCTGCCTTCCAACCACTACAATCGAATCATCACCAACGCTTAATTATGGCCATTAGGCCTATGACGCTTGACTATGGTCGCCCGCCCTTTCTTACGTATTTATAGTTGCTCTCTATTGTTGCATTATAATAGCCCGACCATCAATTCCCGACTACGGTCATTTGTTCAACCTCGGCCGGTCTACGGTTGTTCGACCCTTGTCACTGATCTCTGGTCATCGTCCTTTGTCACTTGACTATAGTACAAGACAACTATCTTCCGGCTACGATTTCTTTTTCATTGCAATGATTCTAATGAGCATAAACTTGAAGATCTCCATTACTTTAATTGGCAGCTAAAATTTCAAGAGCAAAGAAAGAATTAGAATGTATGTAAATACTTTTAATTGAGTTTTAACTGAAAAAGGAAAGAGATAAAAAAAAGCAGAAAACATTCCTATATAGAAATTTTAATTTTTGCTTTCCACCCAAAACAAGCAAAAAATGGATGATGAATTCACTTAACATTTTATTACTAACTAAACTATACTTATTTTATGGAAAGAATCGTAACTATTCATTAATTTTATGATTATATATATATATATATATATGTAAATATAATTTTAATGTTTTTTTTTCCTTTGTTTTTTCTTCAACTCTCAATAAAAAACTAGATGAAAATTTTCTTTCCCTTTTAATACTTTAAATTAAAAAAAAGAAATATATAGATTTTTTCTCTCCGCCTAAATCTGTGTTTTCATTGTCTCAATTGTTAATCAGAATCTTTAATCTAATAAAATAGTTCGGGCATGATGTTTAACATGTAAAACATGCACCAATAAGATCAGTAGATGAACTTATTTTTGAAACATTAGTAAAACATGTAAAACTAAAGCTAATATTGATAGAAATTATTCAAAAGAATTTGAACAAAATAGATTAAACATAACACGGAACACATTATAAGAATGTAAATAAATACACATTATTCATTTACTATTGTATCTAATTGTCTTCTTGCTTATCAAATTGGCAGACATATTTTAAAGTTTTTGAAGCTCACATCTTGTTCTATCTGCTCAATTTATTCTATAAATTTGGTTTTCCATCAATTTGCCTTGCTCTTTTACATAATATCATTATGATAATTTTGTAAAGGTCTAAATTTGCTGATTTTTTTTTTAAATTTAATATGCAGATCTTCCTCCTGACAAGGATTCTCTTGACTGGAATACAAGGATGAAGATTGCAGCCGGTGCCGCCAATGGATTGGATTATCTCCACAATGAGGCTAGCCCACCTGTAATTTATAGGGATTTGAAATCAGCTAACATATTATTGGATGGGGATTTTAATCCGAAGCTATCCGATTTTGGCCTTGCCAAGCTTGGCCCAACAGATGATAAGTCTCATGTCTCCACAAGGGTTATGGGAACCTACGGATATTGTGCCCCAGAATATGCCATGACTGGGCAGTTAACGGTGAAATCCGACGTGTTTAGCTTTGGAGTTGTACTATTAGAACTGATAACCGGACGGCGGGCCTTCGATAGCACAAGGCCACATGGAGAACAAAATCTTATCTTGTGGGTGAGTTTTGAATTTTTCTTTTATCCCATCCTTGATTGTCAATGAGCATTTTATATCTTATAACCAAAACTTAGCTATATTTTTTTTATATTCTGCAAATTTGGTGGTTTCCCCTCATTGTATCGTTTTCATTATCTTGGTCGTTGCAGGTAAAGCCCTTGTTAAATGACCGGAGGCGGCTTTCTAAAGTTGCTGACGCAAGACTCCAGGGTCGATATCCCATGCGAGGGCTCTACCAAGCTCTTGCTGTGGCATCGATGTGCATCCAAGAGCATCCGGCCGCCCGTCCTTCAGTCAAAGATATCGTGACTGCACTTTCATACCTGGCATCTCATCCATATGACCCCAGCACTTCGCCCAATTCCAGTCTCCAACGAGGTGAGGTTGAGAAGGGTCGAAGAGAGGAAGCCGAGAGAATCAAAACATACCTGGATGACCAGAAATTGCCTACAGCGGAGAGAGATGATTCTCCTAAGGAGACGGCTACTTTCTTGAACCACCAGAATTTTGATAGGGAGCGAGCAGTGGCAGAGGCTAAGATGTGGGGAGCAAATTGGCGGGAGAAGAGAATGGCTAATGTTGATCCTGGTCCTGCAAATTCAGATAGCTAAGTTCTGCTCCCTTCACTGTTCTGCTTTTTTGCTAGCTAGTGGATTCAGTTGAATTTGTAATGGTAAAGAGACATGATGCGGTGCTCTAGAATTTAAATTGTGTAAATGTTTTATGATTAGTATTATTTTTTATTATGTCTATTGTAGAGATTTGAACCTCTTATGTGTGTTCTTTGAGGGTTAGAAATAAAGCTTCTCAACCAACTGGTCGATGGTAAGTTTGGTAATGGAGGCCGAGTTAGTATACAAGTTCAAAGTGACTAGTCAGTAGCTTTATGTTTTTTTTTTTCTTTGGGCTACAAGAAGACTCTTTGGTTGTAATAACCCATTAGGTGAAATTTGATAATTTTTTTCGGCGGCCAAAAATGTAACTCAATTTTTGCATCTTTATTCAACCGAGTTAATTTTATAAAATTCCACGTGCTAAATCGAGTAATCTGATATAAAACACTATCTATTAATTTTGAATAGATTGATAAATATAAAAATATAAATTTATAAGTTTTATTAAATTAATTAGCCTAATTAATACATAATTGATTCCTAATTATTTTCCTTTAATCCTCAAAGCTACTGTTCATAATCGACCTTGTGCCACTTTATTTCCTTCGATTGGTCTATAATTAGGGTTGTAAACGAGCCGCACTTGAGCGAGCTCAGGCTTGGGTCGTGTTCGGTTCGTTTGAAATTGCTCGTGTTCGAAATCGGCTAGTGTTCATGTTCGGCTCGATTTAGATATTCCTGTTCGTGTTCGGCTAGAAATTGGCTCGTTAAAATTAAATTAAAAAAAATAGATGTAAAGTGTTGATTCGAACCTAGACCAAATGTATGAAAAAAAATCACTAACTACATTACTACATAAGGTGTTACGATTTAAACTTAGATATAAGTATATTATATATATTATTATATAATAAATTTTTTTTTTATTTCGAGCTAAAATGAGTCGAAGACGAGCGAACAAAGAGCTTTTCGTGTTCGACTCGTTTATAATTCGAGCTTTAAAAACTTGTTCATGTTCGACTCCTTTATTTAACGAACGAGTCGAACACGAGCTTTTTTGACAGCCCTATTTATAATAGGGCATCTGAAACTTCAACCTTTCCTCCCTTCTTCCTATTTCATCTCCTGTTCCTCTCTCTCTCTCTCTCTCTCTTGGGGTTTCACGTGGCAGAAAGCCCGCCTGGAGGTGTTCTTGCGAACTCTCATGCTCGGAAAATTGTAGCAAGCGAACGAGTGAGAGGGAAGCAGAGCGACTCATGGGAAAGCCGCAACTTAGGATTTAGGGCTCCAAGGTGGTTTTCGTAAGTTTGAATCCCTCTTTTACAATATTTGAGACATTCATTTCCTTCCTCGCCCTTCAATTTTGATTTTTTCATCGTTATTCAAACATAATTTGTTTCTTGCAGCCGTTGGAAATGTTGATTTTGTGTTGGATGTGTTGAATGTGGGTTGCAAACTCCGTAAGGGTTTTAACAAAGCTTCAGTGAAGGGGAAATAAGTTTTGAAGTGTTAAGAAGAGAGACAATATTTGACGACTTTGGAGAATGGCTGGTCGTTGAGAAAACTGTTCAAGGTATGTCTTGATAAATCAATGATATTTTGAGCTAAATTACTCAATGAACTAATATATTATGAATTCCTAATTCGTTTACGATTTTAGGTTTGTTATCTGAGGCGGCGAGTTAAAGACAGCCGTGTAGAATATCATCATAGGACAACTTAATAAATTTCAGGTAAAGAATCGTATGTTAATTAAAAAAGAATAATTAAATTTATGGAGATCACTCGAATATTAAGGTTTAACATTATGTTTTATAGGTTATTAAGCTCAACATAAAAGTTACTGTAACCTCTGGTCAGTTATCGAAGATCAATAATTTAATGTGACAGTCGAGGAGAGTAATTATATTTTTAAATTTCAGCAATCGTTTTTATTTCTAAATGAATGTTGATTTATATATATGCTCTAGTTGAGTTAGATTTATATTATAATATGTTTTTCATATTTTTAGATATAAAATTTATAAAAGATGTGCAGGCATGAAAGATATGCATGAGATAAATGATATTTAGATACACTATATGTAAGATAGACATGTAGGAAAAATGTGCATGATATAAGTAAGAGATGTGCAAGAGATAGATATATGAATGATATGAAAGATATGCATGATAAATGATTGCACAACATAGTAAAAAATGCGTGTTAGTAGATGCATAAAGACATCTCAGAATAATATATGTTATAAAGAATGAAATAGATCATAAATAAAAGTTTGAATGTAATTTTTCAGAGGAGGATTTTACCCTCTAATGTTACACGCAGGGGAAGCCAATGTACTTGCACATGTGAAGTTTTTCTATTACCCTAGACAAATGTGATAGTTCACTAACCGTTGTACTGATGAGATAATATCTATCAGGAGCAGGTAGACCAGAGCTTGCCTCATCAGACAATTATGATGTTTATATTGTTAACCGCTATGCTGATGGGATAATATCGGTCGGGGCCAAGAAAGGGTCTTTCCACCCTAGATAATTGCATTGTGTAGTTCACTAACCATTGTGCCGATGGGAGCCTACAGAGAAATATTGACCATGGGTGTGTTAGGTCTGTTGACGGTGACGATCACAGAGACAAATGTATATGTAAAGTATAAAATAAAAGTAAAGTTAATATATATGCTTTTAGAAGATTGAGTATTTTTATTTAGAAAATGTCGACGCATACATTAGTATATATCAAATTGCTTATAAAAAAATAAGAAAGATCAACATATTATAATATTTCTTATAAACTTGCATGCATATTAAATTATTTTTCTTAAATTACTGTATTTTAGAGGTGTCATTTCTCTTGGGTTGTCTTTAGATAACTCATTGTGTTTTTTTAATATTATTTTTAGGTTTTAAACAATTAAACAAAATGAATAAAAGAGAAACAAATATATAAAGAAGGCGAGAACAACAAACGTAAAGCTATAAAATTTTAATTAATAATTTTAATTGCAATCTTTAGTGGTTCTTTCATGTATTATTTGAATATTAAATTATTAGTGATAGAATTGGAACAGCGAAAAATTGATTTTCACCGTCTCACAATTCGTTCTTGTCTTGGTTAACTCCAAGTCCCGGACCGGTCGCAACAAAATTGGTATAAGAGCAGTTGTTTACATTAAATAACATGAATCCGAGTGAAAGAGCTGACATGATAATTAGATTTAATTATAAATAATAGAAATTAGAAATTTTAATTGAGTCTAATTAATTTCTATGGTTGTTTTTTTTTCAGAATTATGGATGCTCCGGAGGAAGAAGTGAGAGATGAGAATTTAGAATCTGCTATACACAAGAATGTCACGGTAAGTACTGGTGCTTTCTCGGATATGATGAATGATGTGTCTCAATTGATTAAGAAATCTCAATCTCAAGTTAGTAGCAATGGAGGACAACTAATAGATAAGTGTTTAAAGCTCTTTTAAGATATGATACCACCTTTGCTTTCTGAAGTAGAAGATTCAGTGGAAGCAGAAAATTAGCTATTGAGAGTGGTGAAAATCATAAATGATATGTCTTGTCCACCGGAGATGAGTGTTACTCTAGCCACTTTTGCATTTGAGGGGGAAGCTGAAAGATGGCAAGACCAAATGCATGAGAAGTTTGGAGTTAAATCTAGCCACTTGGTGCAGTGAGGAGTGTTTGTTAAAACTTTGAGAGATTGATTTGTATCACTGTCGGCTAGAAGATAAATGCAAGATAAATTCATTAAGTTGGTGCAAGGAGATCAATCAGTCATGTAGTATGAAGCAGAGTTTACTATGCTATCAAGGTATGCACCTCAGTTAATTCATAATGAAGAGGAGAAATATCATAGATTTCTTTCTGGACTGAGAGATTCAATCCAACAACCACTAGTGGAACTTGGGATTGAAGACCATTCAGTGCTAAACCCTTCGTTAAGTGTGGAAAGCAACATCGCGGTGAATGCTTACTTAGGTTGAAGGTATTTACTTATGCAAACAACCAAAAATCAGTGGAGAAATTGCCTTAATACTATTCAAAGATCCACATCAGATGTTCACCCAGAAATGGATTCAACTTAAGGAAATTTTCAAGAAGGATCTACATATAGAAGTGGTCAGCAGAGGATAATAGAATCTGATATTGTGGCTCGTAAGGAACAACCAAGTTGAAGCATTCATCTAAGAGTTTATTCATTAACCCATTAGGAGTTGGATGAGCATGTTGTCGTATATGATGATGCATAGAGTTTGATATGTACAAGTTATCACTTGATAAGAAACTGATTTTTGTAATCACTTTTGTTTTATCTTTATAGTTGATGTGGAGTTCATGAATTTCAAGGACGAAATTTTATAAGAAGGGGAAATTGTAATGTGAAAGTTGGTAATCTTTTTTCGGCCACATAATGTGCACCTTAATTTTTGCTGCTCAAATTTCACTCGAGTTAATTTTATAAAATTCTATGCGTTAAATCAATTAATTTGATATAAAATGCTATATATTAATTTTGAATGGATTGAGAGATATAAAATTTAAAGTCATAAGTTTTATTAAATTAATTAACCTAATTAATTTCCTAAGTAATTATCCCTAAATCCTTAAATCCATTGTTCACAACCGACCTTACGTCACTTTATTTTTTTCAATCGGTCTAATAGGGCATTTAAAACTTTTATTTTTCCTCCCCTCTCCACATTTCCTCTCCCGTTCTCCTCTCCTTATTGGGGTTTCACATGGAAGAAAACCTTCCTTGAGGTGTTCTCACAAACTCGAGTGCTCAGACCAGGGGCAAACAAGCAATAGGGAAGCTGAGCGACAAATGGGAATGCTGCAGTTCAGGATTTAGGACTTCGAGGTGCTTTTTGTAAGTGTGAATCCCACTTTTAAGATATTTGTAACTTTCATGTCCATCCTCACCGTTCGGTTTTGAGCTTTGACTTTTTTTCATGCATTGTTCATTTTCAGTAGCTACCGCAAATGCCAATTTTGTGTTAGATGTGTTGAATGTGGTTTGTGAGATTCGTAAGAGTTGTAGCACAACATCAGTGAATGGCAAAAGAGATTTCAACTGTTAAGAAGAAGAGAGAAGATATTTGGCAACATAGGAGAAGGGCTCGTCGCCAAAAAAATCGTTTAAGCTATGCTTTGATAAATCAATGATATTTCAAGATAAATTACTTAATGAACTAATATATTATGAATTCCTAATTCATTTAAGATTTTAGGTTGGTTACCTGAGGTGGTGAGTTAATGGCAACCGTGTAGAAGTTCATCGCAGGAAAACTTCATAAATTCCTAATCCTCTTAAGAGAAGGGGTCTCATGATATCCTGACAGTGGGTCAGCTTTCACTGTACTATTCTCTTATGGACTGTTGGACCTCTTTAAGATCAGTTCTACCATATTTTTTATGTACATATTTGATTTACCAATTCTTATACTTCTTGAAAGCAATACTGTGATAAGAACAAGTCAATATAATGCAAAAGTAGATAACATTCAATATTATTTAATTATTCAATAATTGAACTCTCTTAATTTATGCGCCTTTGATTCTTATAAATATGGCTCGATGAGACTCCTCATTTCTATTTTACTTCCACATTTTTTCTCATTTAAATCAGACAACTTCTAGGTTTTGCAATGGAAAACTTATCAAAATCCTTCTGTGACATTACCGATAAAGATTTTACTCACTTCACCTTCAGAAAGATGAAGAGACTTGATTGCACAAAAGATGAGAAGAAGAAAGTCATTGCGAATAAATGAAATCATATACTTCAAATGTCAGATTAGGTGGGGTCGCCTAATTCTGTTCCAAACAATAAGTGGAAAAGCGTTTAACAGACTGACCCGACCATTAATCTGGCTGCCCAACTTTCGATGGCAGCACATGACCCTCTAGTTGGCTTGGCCACTCAAATGGCTTCTAGGGACCTCTCGGTACTTTCACTGGTGTTCGCTAATGAGATGGTTACATGGGTTACGATATCTGAGTGGAATCATCTCTTGCGTAATAAGGGCTTATGTCTTTTTTTGTGAGATTGGATCTTCTTCCGAAGTCTTTTTTTAAATGATGTTTGTTAGTATAGATGACCTGGCTTTGGTAATCTTGTATGATGATTTGTCTATGACCAACACAAGTGAGAATACAACTATGGCCCCAGTGATAGCTGATCAAATGCCAGATGAAGGCGACAACCTCTTGAGCGAGGATGGATGGTTGATAACCCTAACACTCCTCTTGAAGGGCGCGAGGAAGCAACTGGGCGACTTAGGATCACCCCAGATCACATGCCCATCCTCTGGAAAATTTTGAGAATTCTTTTTCTTGATCGACAAGGATCTAGCAGAGCTAGGAATTGTGCGAGCTATTGTCTCTTGTGGAGCTGTAGAGAATAGAAGAGGTGGCAGCGACGTATCGTTGGGAGTTGTCAGATGTCTTGGAGTGATTCCCGATGTTCGAGGCTCAAGTCGAGTTAGATCTGCTGAGTTAGTTTGGTATAGAGAGGAGTTCTTAAATAATAGGTTGATTCAACTACGGTATGGCTCGGCTAAAGAAACCACTGATTTTCTTGTAAAATATTTTTTCTCGAACTAATTTTTTTACTTTTGTATTGTATTTATAAGTGTCTTTTTTGGAATAAAATTTTTTTCTTATCTTGTTTTCTATGTCGACGTGATCTCGCTGCCAGCTGATTATAAAAATTACTATTGAATTATACTTTTACTCTTATATAT